>OX387251.1:5791383-5793883 GCA_947562095.1 Branchellion lobata | reverse complement strand
CATAGAGGGAGTAAAGGAAATCGCAGGAAGTAAAATTATGTTTTTTTTTCAATGTCGACACTCAAAAAGGCGTAAGTAAAGAATTTGATCAAGAAAAACGCGTTAAAAATAATTTTTAAAGATAGATGCAATTATGAAAAAGATGATTGAATTATGAAAAAGATGAATAAATCGAGAAAAAAAGAATAAATCGAAACAAAAAGATAAAATTACAAAAATATGATGAAACTGTGAAAAATATCTAAAAGGGTTGTGAAATGATGAGAGGGTAGCGACCTTGTTTCAGTTGGTCGTTCGTGCTGCTTCACAAACGAGGACTTGCTTGGATTCTATGTCATGTTACAGCCTAGCTTGGTGGCAGATTCTTCAAACCTCCATTTGTGCATTGATTCTGGAAACCCTCAAGTTTCATAATTATTTCGAAAATTAATATGAATTTTATTTCTTTGTTTAATTAAATTGAATCAATTATTTAATTAATAACTGTTATTATTATGTTATTCAGTTTGTTATTATCTATTCATTTAATTTTGTTATGACTTAGTTAATTTATCTTTCTGTACTCATTGACTCATGACTCAGTTGAGGTTACAGCGGAAGGCAGGAAGTTACACGATAGATCAGAAGAAATATTTCTCAAATTAATTTTATCTCCTTCTTTGTCAACGGAAGAGACAATTGCAATTACTAAGGGTGGTATTTTATAATTATTATAGAAGCTTAACTCTAAAGTAGCGTTTGGAATGAGCTATCTTGGTGAATCCCATAAAATTTGTCAAATTTGTTATAGTTAGTTTCATATAGTTATTTATATTTGGGTTACTGAGTTATCAATACTTTGGTTGCTGAGTCATCAATACTTTGGTTGCTGAGTCATCAATACTTGGGTTACTGGATTATTAATAATTAAAGTTATGAAAATATTATTAAATGGATTTGTAGTTGAAAATTGCTTTCTGAGATTTACAGTTGGAGTTACATAACACCCAGCCAGTATCCGTGAGAGGTCACTTCCTTCAGCCTTCACCCACCACTGCCTACACTGTCCACCAGTGGAGGCTGTTGGTTTTTAAATGCAACATTTAAAAAAAGCAAAGTTAAACAATTTAAACTGTCTCAAATCACAACCACTTCAGTAAAAATGTAAAAATTTTGTTTTAATAATAATAATAACGATCGTTGTTTTTTGTTTTTGTTTTTATTGTTGTTGTTATGTGCGATCAAAAGTTGTTTTGTTGTATTTTCAACTGTCGTACAATACTTGAACCTCCGACCACTGTACACCAAGCTTCACCCCAAGGTCCCAGCTCAATATATTTATATATCCACAAACAGACACAACACACATCTATTTCTTCATATACTCATATACACACACATACCCAAACATATAAAATCTGTCACACACAAATCAATTTTGTATTTTCACATATACAACCAGAAGAACACACAGACACATCGATATATACCCAAGCATACGCACACGGACATGCACACGTACGAAAAGGTTGCTGGTGTCAGGAGGGGAGATGGAGGTGCGTTTATTGGTTGATGACCTACTGAACTGGGGGCGGGACTTGGTGCCTCGTGAGTAGCAGCATCCAATTGAAGGCTCATCAGACCTCTGATATACAAGTGAACGTATGCACGCTGTAGTGCTGTAGACACACATACACGCTGTGTGCAATCATCATTCTATGGCAGTGTTTCACTGGCGTCATAGTGGTCGTATATGCGCTGTATGGAAGTGTATATGTGAGGCAAATGAATTATTTTTCCTTTCATGTCATAGTGTGCCGTGGCCTTATCTTCTCTTCTTCCATCCGTTTAAAAACTAAAATTCGTCACAGAATGTTATCTACATCTCTGGAAATTCAGCGTGGTACGTTGGAACCTTTATAGAAGTGAATTGTTCCAAAAAAAACATCTTTTTTTTCAAATATTTTTTTCTCAGCTTCTCGCAAACGAGGCAACGAGTGTCAGTGAAGAGATTGCTTGGTGGGCCTTTCATAAAAGTGGATTATGCGAGGAAAGATTAATAAGGAAACGTCATGGAAGATGCTACAGACATCCTTCACTCCTTGTCTCTGTGTGTTCTACTCTTTGACTCTTTGCTTGTTTGTCTTCGTCTCATTTTTCATTTATTTCTTCTTTCTTCGACCCTTCAATATTACCCATTCACACTTTGAGCTTAAAGAAAAAAAATAAAATAAAAGTTGTGACTATGTTTTTTTTCATACGTAATTAAAAACATTTTTTAACATTTTAAAAGCGTCTCCACATTAGGAGAATTTTTCCACAAAAGGTAACAATGAATGAGTTAGTTAAGCGAGGGTATAAAGATTAGTTTGTTGAATTTCTGGGAATATTTTCAATAAAAGTGGAACTGTAGAATGTTTTGATTTTTTCTTCCACCCCTTCTTTTCCATAATCTATTTTATGCCTTATTCCCCTCTTTTACGCTTCGCTACTCCATATTGAATTACTCGTTTGTGTGTGT
>OX387251.1:5783883-5788883 GCA_947562095.1 Branchellion lobata | reverse complement strand
TTATTTGTTTTTATTTATTTATTTTTATTTATTTTTCTCATTTTATTTTATTTATTTATGTTGTTTGTTTAATTATTTGAACTTATTTCCTTCATTTCATTTTAATTATTTTATTTTATTTATTCAATTATTCATTAATTCATTTTATATCTTTATAATTAAAAAAAAATTCCAGTTACTAATAGAATTTTAAAAATTATCTATAACCATATTTTAGTAAAAAAAAGTGTATTAATTTTTTTAAATTGTATTTATATATTTTTTAAATTATAAACTGGTTTTTTGAATGTTGGTTGAAATGTTGTAGGCCATGAAACAATATAATATTCTGTTCTGAAAATACTTTTAAGTAGTAACACATATTCAAGCAGGCTCTGAAACCTGCCGCGTAGAGCTTACTTCCTCTTGACCAGCCCATGACCTACACCGGCACCAAGCATTCTACACCTTCCGACCCTTTCAGACAAAACCACAAAAAATAAAATAATAATAATAATAATAATAATAATAATAATAATAATAATAATAATAATAATAATAATAATAATAATAATAATAATAATAATAATAATAATAATAATAATAATAATAATAATAATAATAATAATAATAATAATAATAATAATAATAATAATAATAATAATAATAATAATAATAATAATAATAATAATAATAATAATAATAATAATAATAATAATAATAATAATAATAATAATAATAATAATAATAATAATAATAATAATAATAATAATAATAATAATAATAATAATAATAATAATAATAATAATAATAATAATAATAATAATAATAATAATAATAATAATAATAATAATAATAATAATAATAATAATAATAATAATAATAATAATAATAATAATAATAATAATAATAATAATAATAATAATAATAATAATAATAATAATAATAATAATAATAATAATAATAATAATAATAATAATAATAATAATAATAATAATAATAATAATAATAATAATAATAATAATAATAATAATAATAATAATAATAATAATAATAATAATAATAATAATAATAATAATAATAGAAAATAAAATACTACAAGCAAAATTTAAAACAACAAAAACAAAAGGAAAACGGGCCAACAAGTCAACACCCAAAAGCAAAAAACAAAAAAAAACAAAAACAAATAATTAATTAAAAAAAAATTTTTTTTGTTGAGTACGTGGTGACAAGTGGAACGACGACAAAGGCCATAAAACACCCGTCTCCGTAGCTACATGCATTCCAGCCAGTCTTACAAATTCTCCGAAAAATTCAAACTTGACCTCTGACCCGACCTCTTTTCTTGCTTGACCTAGATTGGCAAAGTTATGTGCCAAGATATGTTATAATTATGAGTCTTGCATGGGCGTTGTGTTGCTGCTTCAGTCCTTCCTGGCCTTCCGTCCCTTCCGTCGTGACGTCTGCAAGGTGCTCTGGCAGCTCGCATGTTCTTCTGTGTATGTTCTTTGTTATCTGTGTTATTCTTTGTTATTCTGTGTTGGTTCTTTGTTATCTACGTTATTCTTTGTTATCTGCGTTATTCTTTGTTATCTGAGTTATTCTTTGTTCTCTGCCTTACTCTTTGTTGGCTTATTGTTACCTTGCTTTTCCTGGTATTCTATTTTAATCCTGGTTTTGTTATTTTTTGTTATTTTTTTGTTACCTTGGTTATGTTATTCTTGTAAATTTATTCTTTGTTTGGAAAGATTTTTTTTTTAAAATACGTTGGTATTTGAATAAGTTATTATGAATTTTAATTGAACTTTCATTTTTAAATTATTATCGTTTTCGAATAATTTATTAACTATATTCTCGTCCATATGATTTCTAAAATCTTGTTTCTTAGTTCCAAAAAAAATATTTTGATAAATCAACCCATAAAAAAAATAATTTATTTTGATAAAAAAAATAAAAAAAGATAGTAAAAATAAAAGAATGATGTACCCCAGATAATATTTTTTCTTTATAATCTTATTATTTTCTTTTCTTTTCGGACGACTGCGTCGGAGATATGTGGGTAGCTTAAATAGGTGGTGATGACGTGGTGGTGGCAGAGTGGGTGTGGTGGAGGAAGTGCTGAGTAGAGTGGCCATGAAACGACTGGAGCTGGTATTTTGAATTATGAGGTGCTAAATATTGAAACAGGAAACAAATTTTGTATTTTTAAATAAATTATTTTTTCATATTATGTTATTAAATAATATAATTTTACATTTTATTTTATTGAGTAATCTATTAATTCATATTATATTTTTAAATATTATTTTATTAAATTTTATATTGATAAATAAAATGTTTCAAGTGAAAAAGCATATAAATATACCAAACTTTATAATACTATTATTAAATAATAAAACTCTACGGGGTTAATGCCACTATAATGATATTCGTTTTTGTATTGTATTTTTTGTATTAAATGATGTACAACTATCATAAATAATAAGATGATTATTCATATTAATTATACATTTTATTAAAGAAAAATTCACTAAAAGATGTTTTTTTGACAAATAATTTTAAAAAAATCCCAAAAAACAAGCTTAAAAGATTTTAAAAATATTTAAACGTTCGCAAAGCCCAAACCGAGGCTTGAAAAGTCAATACATTGACAAACACTCGATGTTGGTTTCGAGTTTGGAGGGTCGGGTTTCTGAAAGGTGTGCAGCGGCTGGTCATGTTGCAAGAACTGACCACAGCACGGGCCAGAGGTGGTAAGGAAAAAGCACTTCTGAGTTTGGAAAATTTTTCGGCAAAAGAAAAATCCAAAGAAGCTAAACTTTTGAATAAATGTTTAACTAGGTGTAAATTAAAAAGGCAAACAACAAAACGTGCGGATGCGAATTGTACATGTTGTTTGCGTTTTTGACGTGTGCTTCTCTGCTTGGACACACCTCTTAGTGTCTGTCTTTTTGTGTGTTCGTATGTTTGGATGTTTTCTTGTGATGTAGTATATTTTTTTGTGAAGACTTTTCAATGAATGTACAGACGTTTGTGTGTGTGCGTGTGTTTATGTTTTTGTGTGTGTGTGTATGTGTGTGTGTTTGGTTGTGTGTGTGTGTGTGTTTGTGTGTGTGTGTGTGTGTGTGTGTGTGTGTGTGTGTGTGTGTGTGTGTGTGTGTGTGTGTGTGTGTGTGTGTGTGTGTGTGTGTGTGTGTATGTGTGTGTGTGTGTGTGTGTGTGTGTGTGTGTGTGTGTGTGTGTGTGTGTGTGTGTGTGTGTGTGTGTGTGTGTGTGTGTGTGTGTGTGTGTGTGTGTGTGTGTGTGTGTGTTTGTGTGTGTGTGTGTGTGTGTGTGTGTGTGTGTGTGTGTGTGTGTGTGTGTGTGTGTGTGTGTGTGTGTGTGTGTGTGTGTGTGTGTGTGTGTGTGTGTGTGTGTGTGTGTGTGTGTGTGTGTGTGTGTGTGTGTGTGTGTGTGTGTGTGTGTGTGTGTGTGTGTGTGTGTGTGTGTGTGTGTGTGTGTGTGTGTGTGTGTGTGTGTGTGTGTGTGTGTGTGTGTGTGTGTGTGTGAATATGTGTTTGTTGAACAACACAATCCGTTTGTTCAAGTGTGAAATTCAATTGGCAAGTGGCGGGTCTTCATAATCGTTGTTTTGTGGAGGTGTCACGTAAACTGATATTTTCGTTTTCAATAAAAAAAATGCAAACTAGGAATGTTTTGGAATGTGAGAGTTGACTATCCATCGGTTGAAGCGGCTTGGAGCTGTGATAAGTGATAACTCCATCAATAGAGAGGCAGTAAATATAAATTATTGTTGCCAAAATGTCGATTATTCCTGTGTTTCGAAGAAACATTTGAAAATTTCTGAAAAATTATAATATAAAATCAACACTTGAACACAATGAGGAATGTGAGCGGTACATAATAATATATGTAGTAAAATAGCCTCAAAGTAAAATGGAAAAGTTAATAAAGTGAAAAAAATACTGCAAATGAAATTTCGTTGCCTGATGAAGCAACCCTCAATTACCAACACACGACTGCCGTTCCCCGCCACCATAGCACACATCCGCTCTACACGCAATGAAGGAGGAGGAGAAGGAGAAAGAGGAGGGAGAGGAAGAGAAGGAGGAAGAGAAGGAGTAAAAAGGGGAGAAAAAAAAAAGAAGGAGAATGAAAAAATGAAAAAAAAACTTTAAAAAAAAGAAAAAAAGGAAGAAAAAAGAAGATAGAAAAAAGGAAGAATAAGAGAAAAAGAAAAAAGAATAAAAAAAAGAAAGAAAAGAAAAAGAAAAAAAAAAGAAGTGACAAAAGGAGAAAATGAAAAAAAAGAAAATAAGTATTAGAAAAAAATCACCAAAAAGAATAACATAATACAAAACCATGATGAGGAAATGATAACGATGCAGGTAGCGATAATGATAAAGGGAACAAGTGTGGTGGTTTTGATGATGATACCGACGGTGGAGTAGCCTGGAGCAAGATGGAAGGACCACTTGAGAATCCATTTGGAGCCCAGTGAACAATTGCCATCCCACCAGCTCTCCGCATTGAAAGGTGCAATAAAACAACAGGCAGGTTAATTGAAGAGAACTGTTTAACTTTATTTTTGCTGATTTATTCAAATAAATTCAAATAAATTACATTTCTGAATGTATCAGAACACTTTGAAAATTTTCCACAAAAGATTGCTTCTCTTGAGAGCAATGACTTAAACACAAAACTGCAACAAACGTTCTCAATTACCTCCTCTTGTTTATGCTGTTTGCGAAGGCTTAAGAACGGCTGTCTTGTTGGCTCATGATTGTTCACGTTGATTAACAACCAAGCAATCCTCTTGCAATCCTTGCATTACTCTTGCACGCTCAAACTTCTTTGGCGGCTTCAAGACTATTCTCATCAACAATGTTTCCTACTGATTTATATTTTACATTATTTCCAATAACAGTAATTTGTGTTTGATAATATATTCAATAATCATTCATATCTATAAAAAAAATATATTTTTTTATTATCAATATTAATATATTTGATTGAATCTT
>OX387251.1:5721383-5778883 GCA_947562095.1 Branchellion lobata | reverse complement strand
ATAATCACCACAACCACTATCACCACAAACACCATCATCACCACAACCACTATCACCACAAACACCATCATCACCACAACCACCATACTACAACCACCATTACCACAACCTCCACCACCAAATCAGCAGATAACATCTATGTAGGAAGGTGCATGGGAAAGTGTCGTGTCTTCCTGTGTGCAGTCCATTTGAGGTCTGAGTGATCTACCTCCACACGTAACTCCATTAAAACACCTTTGTTGTTGGAGCGAATTCCCTTCATGAGTAATTAATTTAATTTTAGTTTTCTTTGAATTAAATTTAATACATTTTTTCGAATTTTTTTTTAATTTAGAAAAAAAAACATGCCAAAAATCAACAAAAAAATAAAAATAAGCGAAAACCACTTTTTCGACCTATTAAAATTAAGTAAATTCACGGAGACTGGCAGAGTGTGATAAGGATTGGGAGGTCACAAGGACCCTCATTATAGAGCGCAGTGGGTGCTCTGAGGCACAAAGACTCCTTGTTTCAATGCATCTTTGCCCTTTGTCATCCATTGTCCATCCACGCCTGCTTGAAGTGGTTTTTTTCAAATAAATTTAATTATTATTTATTCAAGGCATTCAAATATATCTTTATACTTCATTTTCGTTAAGCCTTTGTTTCATTTATTTTTATTTATCATTTTTGCCGTTTCTTTCATTAAGTTTTTGTGTTTTTTCAACTTGTTTTCTATTCAAAAGATTACCGTATCATTCTCTAGTGAAGAAATCTTCAAAGGAAATTGACAAATGCCATATTTTTTATAGATTTTTCAGCGATATAAACTCATAGACACTGTTACGTCATCAAAAAAAAACGTCAAAAATTTACATAAAAAACCGAAAATTGAAATCTGTTTCAAGCCAGCAATACATACCAGCAGATTCCTGGCGAATTCTTGCCACAATGGTAGAGTTCTTCAGAGCAAAACTCACCAATGGTGCCTCGGCTGTTAATTACAAACCTTCGGCACGTTTAATGGAGTCATTATAAATACACACCACCTTCCTTCACGTTGTAATTACGCACCACGTGACCACTGCGACGTCTGCGCATGCTCACGTGTGAGGGTTTCGTGAGTCTTTGAAGTGTGATAATTCTAAAGCTCTTGGCATGATGAGTTAATAATGAAAAATTGAATTATATTTTTATGCATGAAGTGCGGAAAAATTGAATAATCATTTATTGAAGAAAAAAATTCTTTTTATAATTTTTAAAATTGAAAGATTAAAAAAATTTCAAAAATATTTAGACGACTAACATTGAACCAAGAAAACTGTTTAAAGGAATAGTGCAGAATAGTCGCATGCAATTAACTCAGTCGAGTTTTTTGGTAAGTGATCGGTTATATAGGTTCAACACTCATAAGTAACAAAAAAATTTGTTTAAAAAAATCATTTTCGAAACATTTTTTTAAATAAAAATTTATTCACGTGAGAAAATTTCAGTCTTTAAAAACTTCCATGAATAAAAAACTTTAAGTTTCATTTTGCAAAATTTTGAACCTTATTTTGAAACATAAAAATTGTGTTTTGAAAAATATAAAATGTGACTTCCAGAAAATCACTTTTATAAGAATGTTTGCTAAAAGGAGTACGTTTAAAAATATTTTCAAAGATTTATAGGAAAATTCTTTTGTAAAAATGTCTCATACGAAAGTAATTGTGTTTGAAATTATACACCTGTTTTAATCTAATCTTCTTTTAAAACCACCTGTATCAACCGCTTTAAACGAAAATAGTACCTTGGTAGTGAACGGTAAAACACTACCTCAGTATTTGCATCGAATCGTTTAGTGAAAAACTCCAAATGACAAACATCAAACTAGAGATGTTGAAAATGATCTGAAAAAATTCAAAAACATCGAAAATTATTTTTTTGTTTCACTTGCGTTTTTGTTTAAGACCTCATCAGCAAACATAGTAGGAAGAGCAACTTGTTCAAAAGAATATCAAGAATGACATCTATACCAAGCACATCTACAACACACACACCGACGCTAAGATCTTTTTGGACACTCTTTGTTTTGATCACCCTCACCACACCACCGGTAGACGGCCAATGCAGCAAGATCAGTAACGGAGGCTACATGGGAGAGTCCGTCTCAGTGCCTTTCTACGACAGTCCTTGCGTCGTCAGCAACAACCTCATAATCTCTGAGAAGATGACCTTAACTCTGGATGCGGGCACCGAAGTAAGGTTCGCCCCCGGAGTCATGCTGGCCGTCAACGGCACTCTCATCGCCAAGGTGAGCATTTAAGTTGAGGAGCAAACTTGTTTTCAGATGTAGAACGTATATAGTTGTGTCGTTATACAACAGTTTGTTAGTCCTAGTGGCTTACTGTTATACGTACAATACAACGATAAGTATTGCTTGAGAGAAATAGCCCGTGACCCATGAAACCACATAACTGAACAGAAATCTATGAAAAAGTTCAATTTTAGTTTATATCAACTATGAAAAATAAAACGAGCTTACAAACAAAATTAGCTTTCTACTATTCAGCAGTGCCACGACACTCAGACAAATGTTTCCGAAAGATACCACCCTTACGTCATCATTATTGTCCTCTTACAACATTATTTTCAAACATCATAACAACATCATAGTCATCTCACATCATCATCAGAGACACCAGCCACCTCTCAACACCATCATAGGCACCTCACAACACTACCATAGGCACCTCACAACACTACCAGTCACCTCACACCACCACAGGGCACCCAGAAAAACAGGATCCGACTGACAAAGATGAACCACACTTCCGAAAGGCCCAAGTGGCCAGGAGGAATCAGACTGGTGGACGACTTCAGCGTCTCTGTGGGTAGGTTGCAGCTCAAGTACCGTGGTCGCTGGAGGGGCGTGTGTGCCAACAACGTCAAGTAGAAATATTTCTAGTTCACCAGAAGTTTAATTTAATTTTAGTTTTTTTAAGTTAAGTTTTGAAAAATATTAAAATGACTTTTTCGTTTAAATTTTTCTAACTCTAATTTTTCGTTTTTTTTTTTTAATTTTCATTATACAAATGTTTTTTCTTTACCGAAATGAGCGAATTTTTAGTATAAAAAAAAGGTAATCATTCCATCGACCCATCCTTTCTTCCAGTTGGACTCAGACCGACACAGACGTGGCTTGCAGGCAACTAGGCTTCCATTCCGGAAACTTTTCTTTTGGCACCTGGGCTCGCAACGACACCTCGTACCTCCTCTACTACAAGCCCTCCTGCAACGGAAGCGAAAGTGGTGTTCTCAAATGCCCCAACAACAAAAAAATAAAAATTGGAACCAACATTTGCAGTGGGTGGCGGGATTTGAAGCGGTTTTAGTGGAAGGAAACAGGGAAGAGTAGTTTATTTACGATATAAATTCAATTTTTAAGTATTTATATTTTTTACAGAAAACCAGCACTCCATTTACCTGAACTGCAGTGGCATTCGAACCGATGACCCTGTGGTTGATTATTGGTGGGGCCTGGAGTTCTACAACACCACTTTTTACCAGAAAAGAGTGGGCAATGTGGAAACGAACGAATCAACGTCCGTCCTCCAAAACGTCGACATCTACTTCGCGGGTGATTTACTTTTGAAACACTTTCTTATGTCAAAATACTCATGACATCAAGAAATTAACTGATTGCATTTAAGTGTAATTATACTTGTAATAAGAACTGATGCTCCCAACGCATCCTTCCAAGGCGTTGACAAGGACTTGAACCGCGTGCCCGCCATTCGAGCAGACCTCACGGCTCCCAGCCTTGTCAACGTGCACATCTTTCATTCAGCCCTCGATGCAGTCAACTTCACCAACCTCCTCTCCACCACTGTCATCCATAACACCACAGTCACAAACTCCAGAGGTAACAAACGCTGGAAGTCTTAAGAAAAATATCATTATAATTTACACCTGAAATGTATACTAAAATGTATTAAAACACAAAATAAAAATCGTCTTTAATTGAAAAAAATTAAAACGTTTTTCATTATTCTAGGTAAATTTGAATGGTGATAAAGCTTCAAACGATCACGTGACGCAGGTCACGGAGTCAACATTGAAAGTCTGCTGGGTCGAGTGAGCATCACAGACAGCCACTTCGTCAGCAACCATGGAAACGGCGTCAAGGTGATGCATTTTAAGATTCGGATGCTTTTGAAGTCAGAAAAGCGAAAGAATTGTAGTTAATAATTTAATGAAAAATAATTTAACATTAATTTATTTTAATCAGCGTGTACACAATTCATTACCCGGTATTTTAAATCCATGAAAATGACTCGGTTGTTTTCTTAATGAAAATTTGTTGTAGATATTAAAAAAATTGGATCTTACTCAAAATTTTGAGTTTCAAAAATTTTCCAATTTCAATGTCACGGTTTTAAACTTCAGAATTCTTTCAAACTATGTACCGCGTTGATAGTCGCAGCTTTGATGTGTTACCTATGATCCGCAGATTAAATTTCTGGACAGGAGGTTTCAGATCCTGGACCGAGATCTTCTCTTCTGCAACCAGCCCAACGTCAAAAACAACTACCCACAGATCATCACAGGCATCCCAGGAACCGGCTCTTCGTGTGGCAGAGTTCGTATTGAGACATTTCTCTTTTTGTGCGACTGGCTTGCATTCTTACTTTTTGGGTGTCCTCTAGCGAATGGTTTGTAACTTTAAAAGTTATGGGTAATGGGATAATTGAAAAAGAAAAGTTAAAAAAAAAGATTTTAAAAAATAAAACAATATCAATTTTAAATTTTTTTGCAGAGACTGACGACGACGATCGGCAAACGACTTACCTTCAACGTGCTTGAAATGGACATTGAGCCTGATGCAGGTGCCATTCTGAAACATTTTTCTGCCACATTTTCAAAAAAAATTATTTAAAAAAATTATTTTTTGTCATATAACTTGAAAAAACTTCAAAAAAGTCTCACCTTTCTCAGTAAAAAGTACAAAAGCTAAAAGATAAAATAGAAAAATAAGATACCACAGCACTCTAATTGAAAGTCTTCACTCTCCATCTACCACAGGAGGCACCCTGGAGCTTTTCGATGGCTACGACGAAACGGCGCAAAAAATTGGGCGCTACAACATCGTGAATGGCTCTCTTCCAATGGGAGTTACTTCTTCCTTCTACTACCTCTTCGTCAAGTTCTCGTGGAGACTGCCTGCCCAAGAGAGGTGCCCCAGCCTTCCATTCTGCATCAAGTTCACCATCATCATTGACACCTTCTCAGGTAGGAAGAGCTCTGTTTTTTTATTCGTGGGAAGGGTTTACATACATGTATTTGTTGCCGTTGAAAGATTGTTTATGTTTTGTGTATTTTTATCCATTTTTCCTCTTTTTTTTGTGAAAACTTTAATAAAATATAGACATGATCTTAATCGTTATAGTTATATTAAACACCAAAAAATTTTTTTAGAAAAAAAACTTTTTACAAAGTTATTTGTTCAACTTACATAAGTTTTTGTTTCACTAGTAAAAAATATTTTTAAAAAGTACAAAAAAGTCCACTCACCACAGACTCGCTGCCTGAGCTCTTCATGAACAACACCATGATCAAACACAACGGCCAACACGGCCTCTTTGTCGAGAACGTCAGAAATTACGTCATGATCAACTCCAGTGAGGTGACCAACAACCACTACGGCGCAGGAGTCAGGGTCTTCGGGGGAGCAGGTGGAAAATTGAAACATTTTCAAACAAGTATCCTACATAAAAATACTGATAAAAATAATGAATAAATAAAAAAGAATTAAAAAATAATATAAGAAATTAATAATATAAAAAAAACATTTGAACATTTTGAAAATCTCTCACTTCTTAACCTAACTTCAAAGACCCTTTATAAACTCACAGGAGATTTGTTGATCAACGCCAGTCGAGTTGAGCACAACCAGGACAGTGGCGTGAACATTACTTACGACGGAGGCTGGAGGATCTTCAACAGAACCTCCTTCAGCTACAACTACGGACCCGCCATTAACATCACCTTCAACGAAACCAGTGTCGATAATTTCACTAGGTAGGTCTCTGTAAAGCATCTTAGAAAGTTCGAAAATGAAGTTTGAAGGAGTTTTGAGCTGGCTTCTTCACCTTCATAATTTCAAAGTTGAAATTTCATTGAAGCTTTGATGACAAGTTTTTTGGGGAAGTGTTTTGGAAAATAATTTTGATAATTTTAAGAGAAAAATTTGAATGTTGAAAAATCTTTTCAGATACACCCGTATCCAGCAAACTCACGTGTCCAGATCAGTATTCGTGGCGAACAAGGGATACGGCATCCAGGTATGAGTTATCCATTTTTTAGGACATTTTATTTCAAATATTTCAAAATATCAATTTTTCTAAAGCTGAATGTGATTTAACACTGATGGTTGTCATTGGCTCAACCCCCTCCACATCTTCTTCATAAATCTTCTGCTTCCCTGCACAGGTGGGCAACTACTGCATGGAGGGCCACGCAGTGGTCGTCAACGACAGCTACTTCTCACTCAACTCTCTGCCAGCCGTGCAATTATTCTCCTGCTTCAGACAAATTCCTTTCGCCAACGTCAGCAATTTCACCATAGCCTACAACAAATTCGATCGGAATCGAGAACACGCCATAAAGATATCGCCTTTGATCAACGCCGTGGGCAGGATCAGCAATAATACCTTCAGCAATCACTTTAAATACGTTTTACTACTCGATAACACCAACGACTTTCTTCATAATCAGTTTTTCCTGCCTTTGAAAACGCACTACGAAGTGTGGGGGAACTTGTTCACCGACAACAGGGGTCATTACGTGGCCAACTTGAGGCTCACCGAGGGAGCTCCAGCCCAGTCTCTCTCCGTTATGTTCAACTACTTCGTCAACAACGACCTCAACGGCTACAACCAGTCCAAGGACTCCGATTACATCGATAGCCACAACACCAACAACTTCAACCTCAACAATTATGACTTTTTCAATGACATCTTCAACATAAATAATGAAAACATCAACACCATGATCAGTCAACTGGGCAACTTCAGCGGCAGAGTGCCTGACTGGATGAAGATCAGCTCGAACAACGCCAACTCGCAATATAACTTCCCTCAACTGCAGCCTTCAGTCTTGAATGAACGTTCACAAGTCAAGGCAGTCATCATTTTCTCCTCCAGCAACATCAACCTCACTCGCAACCATCTCGAAAATCCCAATTCCAACTATGAACTAGCCACCCAGCTGGACGAGATGAACGTGGTTTTGGACGCCACAAGACAGTGGTGGTCAACCACAAACTACCACTACATTCTCACCAAAATCTTCGACCAGTACAATCGCTTCAATCTCGCTAGAATCAACTACCACCCCGCTCTGCAGCAATCATGGCTGTACACTCCCGTCCTCACTGACAGGTCAATCTTCCTCGAGGTCAACTTCACACGCGGCAACAGAATTGGAGGCAGATTAGCGGTAGAGAAAGTGTTGAATCAGTTTAAAACATACCACGTGGACCGAGACGTGAGTGTTTTGGTGGGTGGGAGTCTCATACTGGGGCAAGGAACCACTCTCAAGTTCGAAAACTGTCTGAGCATGTCTGTGGAGGGCTACGCCAAGTGGGCCGGCACTGAACAGCACCCTGTGGTGTTCGAGTCGATGGACAACGAAAGCACCTGGATCAACAGCTCATCCATCCGCCTGGAAGGAGGAATTCTGGAGGGCAGACTTCTGGTGAGGTCTTCAGAAGAGGAGGCTTGGGGTTCAGTCTGCAGAGAGGTGAGTTGCATCACATGCCTCGTTGAAGCTCATTCAAAATACCTCACAGTAATGAAAAATCTCATTTATTTGACGATCAATTTGAAAACAATTTGAAATCCTTTCTTGAGAAAAAGCACAAAAGTGCTATAACCATCGCAGTTAATCTCCTTCACGCATGCGCATTAAACTCTCCACGTAGGGATGGACGATGATGGATTCGATAGTGGCGTGCAAACAGATGGGTCTGGTGGCTGACCTGGAAGACTGGAGACACGTGAGGCAGTACCACTCAGTAGACCCCACCCAGCCCATCTACCGCAGCTACGTGCAGTGCAATGAGTTTGATGATGACATCCTGGCTTGCCAGGCCGACCATGAAGAAGACCATTCCTGTGACCATCACCAAGACGTCTACCTCAAGTGCAAGTACCCTTCGTGGGGAGGTTCGGAGTGATAGTTTTGACTTCGAATTTATGGGAGCATTGTGATGAAAAGACAAATAGAAAACAATAACAGAAATGAATGGATTATATTGATAATATAAAGTAATGGTATAAAGGATTAATAATAATGACTAAAAAAATACTACTACTACTACTACTACTACTACTACTACTACTACTACTACTACTACTCCTACTACTACTACTACTACTACTACTACTACTACTACTACTACTACTACTCCTACTACTACTACTACTACTACTACTACTACTACTACTGCTACTACTACTACTACTACTACTACTACTACTACTACTACTACTACTACTACTACTACTACTACTAATATTAATAATAATAATTATTATTATTATAATAATAATAATAATAATAATAATAATAAAAATAATAATAATAATAATAATAATAATAATAATAATAATAATAATAATAATAATGATAATAATAATAATAATAATAATAATAATAATAATAATAATAATAATAATAATAATAATAATAATAATAATAATAATAATAATAATAATAATAATAACAATAATAATAATAATAATAATAATAATAATAATAATAATAATAATAATAATAATAATAATAATAATAATAATAATAATAAAACTAATAATAATAATAATAATGTTAATAATAATAATAATAACAATAATAATATTAATAATAATAATAATAATAATAATAATAATAATAATAATAATAATAATAATATTAATAATAATAATAATAATAATAATAATAATAATAATAAGAATAATAATAATAATAATAATAATAATAATAATAATAATAATAATAATAATAATAATAATAATAATAATAAGAATAACAAAATAATAGTTTGAAAAATTATAACGAACAATGATTATAAAAAAATATTCATGATCAAACAAATATTATTATCATTAAAGAAAACAGCACGTTTCTGACATGGCATTTTCGCGAATTATCGTATTTTATTTTTAGACGGGTTTAAGTTTTCGTCAAATTTTATTAAAAAGTTACGTAATCTGGAGTCTCCACAACGAATGGAAGATATCCATCTAACTTTGCAAGCCATCGGTGTCTGCATACGCTGTATGGAGTGAGAAAATGCATTGATCAAAGTTAACCTGATTTCAAACTACCTTTTTTTGATCGTCACTTAAAGTTAATAAATTCATCCGCAGTGCCGAAATATTCATAAAATCCATAAGCGTACATGATGCTACTTAATTTAAAACAATGTATTTCCACCATACAAACTTTCGTATTTGTAGGGTATTGTAGTGTATTTTAAATTAATTTTTAAATTTAACAAAAAACTCAATAAAATCATCCAGCAACAAGTCAAACAACCAACTCAACAAAAATCATCCAACGACAAGTTTAAATCTTCCAGGGGTACGTTTCCTGGCGACCACCTTCCCCAGCGTGATGGAGCACGTGGTGATCAGGGGAGGTGGTCTGGAGGACCCCATAGCTCGTGATCCCACGCCTGCCTTGCAGCTCGACTACAACATCCACAACCTCAACAAGCTGCTGATTGAAGACAACAGAGGCGATGGACTTTTCATCTACCGCAACGACATCACTGACTCTTTTAAGCTGCGCAACAGCGTGGTGCGCAGGAACGGAGGCAGTGGAGTGTCCACCAGGTCTTCCTTCTTCCAAGTCGACAACTGCATCCTCGAAGAGAATAGAATTTCAGGGTGGGAAACGTTTAAATTGAGAGTGCATTCGTTAAAAATACACTAAACATTTTTTCAAGATTTTTACAAGTTATTCGCAAATTTTTAACAAACTGTTTACACAATTTTTACAAACTGTTCACAAACTGTTTACACAATTATTACAAACTGTTCACAAACTGTTTACAAATTGTCCTTAACTGTTCACAAGTTAACTGTTTACTAAACTGTTCATAAATTAACTTTTTACTAAACTGTTCAAAAATTGTTCTTAACTGTTCAAAATCTGTTTTCAACTTGTCCACTCAGACTGGAGTATGATCCTCAGTTGAGCACGGAAGAGGCCCTGTTGTTTCGAACTGGAGTCACAAGGACTGAACAGCTCTTCATCTTCAACAAAAACCACTCTTTCCTGCTCAATAGGTTCAAAGATTTTTTAATAGTTGACTAAAACTCTGATTGATTCATTTAAATAATAATAATAATAATTAAATTTTTTAAAAAATAATTAATTATTTGGCAATTTCCTCAAAAGGCCCGAAGATTTGAGATGGGTTTTGACTGAAAGAACTTCGTTCGAGCATCCGGTCATGTTGGAAGTGGAAATAAATGTGAAAAAACATTTTTTCATTCAAAAAAATATTTTATTCTATCTTTATAAATTCACTTCCATCATAACACACGTATACCCCATTTTAAACATTAATTTCAAATTAATTCCAATTAATCTACCTTTCGAACCATCAGTCAATGAACTACTACAAAGTCCACCTGGATCTCATCGACTACAATCCACTGTCTCACGAGGAGATGGCGAAGGTTTACAACGGACCAAGGAGTTCCATCAAGCCAACCACCCAGTACTACTCCATCCCCAAAGACGTCATAGACTTTCCCCTTGTGAGCCAGAGTCAAGCCATTACCATCCGCTGGCTCATCACCAACACCTCATCAGGCCGCCTGACCTTTGTGGCCCGAAACCGTGAGTGGTGGGATTTTTAGTGATTGAAAAGTTCAAACCTTTGTGGGTGCTTGTCGGAGAGATTGATTGGATGATGAAGATTAGAACAATTTATTGAACACCAGGGCGGTTCGATAGAGAGGATCCTTACCCCTTCCCTCTTCTGACGCTCAAGAACACGGTACTAAAAGGCAACAAGAGAGGCTTAATCACCAGGCAGTACAACCAGCCATCCAACGAGTACGACGACCTGTTTATCCGTTACAAATGGACCAAGATGTTCATCCACAACGTCACCTTCGAAGGCAACATCTACGAGTCCATCTATGCTCCCAGCATCAGTCGCTACAACCTCCTCTACATTCCTGACTACACCGTGCTCGAAGAAACAAACGAAGTGGCGGAGATTGAATACCAGATCTATGACTCCACTTTTCGAGACAACGGTTTGGGAGTGGTGAGTGAGCACTTGAACGTTGAGTATTCCAGCAATGTGTGGCTTTGGGAGGTACAAAACACCCTTTTTGAGAACAACAAGGGCGGAGGCCTGTCGGTGTACCTGCCCAGGATCAACCTCATCGATGTGGACCTGTACAACCACAGTTTCAGTGTCAACGGCAGCACCTTCAGGAACAACAACAACTTCGAATTCAGACTCGATGGCTTCTATTGCAACTCCACCGTCTCCAACAACCTCTTCGAGGCCAACAAGTGCAGACCAGGCTGCTTCATGTACTCAGGCACCGAGAAGGACTTCGAAGTGGTTGACAACCGCTTTCTCTACAACAGAGTCAGCAGGTTTGTGCTGGAGATGAACATGCACAGCCATACGGCATTCACACAGTGGGTGGATTCGGTGGTTCTGAATAACGTCATCCAGCACAACAGTAGACTCAACAACCGAGTCAAGGGATCCATTTCGTCTCCACTCACCTACGCCCTTGGAGTCTTTGGTCTTCAAAATGTGACCATCAACAGGAACCTGTTGGGAAACAAGGAGTTGGATGTGGAGTTGATGGCTGGTCAGTCACCTTCAGCCCTGGAAAACTACATGGATGCCACCTACAACTACTGGGGCACGAACTACGAAAGTGAAATCCTAAAACGAATTTTTGATTTCGATGACTGGAACAGTTTTTCCATAGCAGAGTTTTATCCCTTTCTCCTGGGCAATTCTTTCGACTCTCCTGCCTACATGGGACCCAGGTCGAGGCCGATGATTGACTTGTCAAAGCCGTTGGGAGGCAGGATTTCAGAGACGCTTTACTTGAAAAAAAGGAAAGAACCCTACCTTGTGTCATCCGACTTGACCATCATGCCAGGCGCCAAGATGGTGGTGGAAGGTGGTGTGAGGATGCTCTTCTATCCGAACGTCGGAATCCTATCTCTTGGTTCATTGTCAATGGTTGGTTCGTATTACAACAGGATTTTTATGGGTCCAGTGAACCAAAAGTTGAACACTTCCATCAGCACCTGGTACCCCACGCCTGAACCTCAGGCAGTCAAAATTCTGCATCCTGACGTTGACAATGAAATGGGTTATCAAATCAAGTTGAGCAATGGCAAGGAAGGAATTGTTACAGAAGGCTTTGTGGAAATTTATAACACGACCGAAAGAAAGTGGTCTTTGGTGTGTGACGATGGCTTCAACGATAGAACAGCCGAAGTACTCTGCCGCACAATGGGCTTCGAGTCTTCCAACGCCATCGTGGTACGCAGTCCCTTCTACGACATCTTCATTCTGGGCTACCCCAAGATGCACGAACAGCTGATTGAGTGGTTCTGGAGGGAGACATTTCTGTGCGACGGCAGGGAGGAAGGTCTGGAAGAATGCAGGCGTCGTATCAACTACGCCCTACCAGAGTGCATGAACACGCGAAGATACGTGTACGTGAGGTGTGGTGCCAGGAATCTTCCAGACAACCTGGACTACTGGGGCTCTATCAGAGTCAATCTGCCAAGCTTCGAGAGCGGTCACATGGCCACTGACTTCACGAAGCTGCAGTGGGTCGAGATGTACGGGGCAGGCCGTTTGCACAACCAGAAGTCCGCTGCTCTCGAGGGGATCTTCAGATCGCCTGATGTGCAACACGTCACTATTCAAAACTCCCTCTTCCACGGAGTAGAATTTGTGGCACCTATTGACCGTTTCGCCATTCAACACAGCGTCATCCAGAATAACAACGGATACGGCATCGGCGTGGTCTCCTTGAATGGACAATCCACCGAAGACCTCAACTCTAACTTCGTCCCTCTGACGGAAAATCGAATTCCATACGATGCCTTCGGCTTCATCAGGATGTGCACGGTGGAGAAAATGATGAAGGTTCAGGACAGGTCACTCATCTACTACAAGTACGACTACAAAACCGTCGACTGCATCAAAATCCTCCGGAGCAAGCTGCCTAGGAAGAGAGTGGCAATCAGGTTTTTGCAGGTTGTTTGCTTTTTTGAAACTTCCATTTATAACTTTGTGTTTTTTTTGAAATTTCAAACTGAAATAATGGTCACATTTCAAAGTTCATTAACTCCTACGAAACAAACAGGTGAATTTGTTCAACGAAACTCAGTATGAGAACGCCATCGAAATTTACAACAGCGAATTTGTGGAAGAAAGGTTGTTGATTGGCCGCATACAAGCTAACAGCACCTTGGCTGACGTCAAAAGAATGTACATGTCAGGTTGGACATTTCAAAAAAAAAATTTTTGATGAAATTCATTGCTACGCTCAAGTTTCTATCGTGAAAATACGTCTTTGGATTTTAAAGAATGAAACCTGTAATTTTCGCAGGCGCCACTTGGGATACCATAACTATACGCATAAAGGCCTCAGCGGGCTATAGACAATATGGATTTGTAGCGGAGGTTGTAACGGTGCCCATCTCTGGACTCGGCCGGCCTGATTTTGGTCTGTTTTTAGTATTTATTTTACAGCCAATTCGAAAGTAAATTGAAAAAATTAGGTACTGTCATAAAGTTGGCCCAATGCTGCATGACAGAATCAAAATTTCAAAATACAACTCAATCAAAAATGAACAAGAGGCCTGCATTAAAAGTTGACAACAGACCCACTCCCATTAATGAACTACTGTGATTCACCACTGAGCCAATCCTTCGACCAAGACAATCAATCACCAGTAGCATCATGCCAACTACCATAACAGCGATAACTACAAAACCAACCACAACAACACCAACCACCACAACACCAACCACTACAACACCAACCACCACATCACTAACTCCCAGGCATCAACAAGATCCAGCAGGTCTCCAACAACCACATTTCACAGAACGAAGGAGGCGGCTTTTTTTTCCACAACGTTGGAGAAAACAATATGAGGCTCTCCTTCGAGTCAAACTATGTCAGCAAGTGTGGACTCAAAATCCTCAACCTCACAATGCCTGGCGCCGTGGACATTTACATACAAAACACCAAGTTAATGACTATTGCCAATAACTACATTGACCATAATGCTGGTGGCATCTCGGTCAACACCACCACCAGAGACAACCAAGTGAGTTGTGTGGCGAAAGAATATTTTTTTAATTGTTTTTTTTAATGATAAAAAAACGTTCAAAATAGAAAAATGAAAAGTGTTTTCGTTTTTCAATGGAAAAACAGACCCATCATCCTTTCCATCATCAGGTAGCAATATACGCCAACATCACCAACAACGTTGTCACCTACAACACTCACTGTCACGCCTTTCATATTCAAGGTGGTGGGAGTTTTAGTGTTAGGTGTGTTTTAGTGTCTTTTGGTGTGATTTGGAGTAGTATGTATGATTTGGTGTGGCCTTGGGAATTGTGTGGTTTGATGTGGATTGGAGTAGTCTGTGTGCTCTGTGTGGTTTATGTGCCATCGTGTTTTTATAACCTTTTTTGTAATTTTGCATGGTTTAATGCGTTGTGAATGTCCAATGTAGTTAGGTACGGTAAATTAAATTAAACATGTTCCAGCATTATTGTCAAACCACCTCGCAACCACCCAGGCCACCGCTTCCAGGGATTCGACGTTCGCTACAACTACATCGCATTCAACCACGTCGACCACCGCAACGTGGTGGCGGCATTCGGCGTTCAAATGAACTTCACCAACAACGTGGTGTTCAACAACAGTGGACAGTGCATCGTTAACGCCTCTGTGGAAGAACTGGTGGGTGGGTCTTTTCAGCTTTGAAAACTTTAATTTAATTTTGGAATAAAAGGGGGATTATTTATTTAATATATAACTCGCTGTTACGAAAATATTTCTTTTTAAAGTGTAATTCACTTGTCGGGTTTATTCTTTTCCAATTTATTGCCTCCTTTTTTTATTTCAAAGTAAAAGATTTTTTTATTTTCAAACATGAAAAACCCTTCCCACATCGGAGTTTTCGGTAAAAATTGCATTTTTAAAATTTCAAAGCATTAAAAATTGTGGCATTTTTATTTGAACTTTCAAGTTTTCCAATATTCCAAAGTCAGGATTCCTCGAAGTTAAAAATGTTATTTTGTTTTATCGAATACAAAATTAATTTTTAAAACGCAAAAAGACTTCTCTCAAACAAGCTATTTAATCAGTGTTCAATCTTCACGCTATATTCAACTTCAATCTTTTTTATTTTTAAATTTACTTTTCAATTTAATTTTTGACTTTCAAATTATTTTGTGCAGGTTTCAATAACTCAAAACTACAAGAGAAATGCAATCTACGACAACTGGGCTAGCTCGTTCAACCGCAGCACTTTCTTCCTTAAGTCTGCGCAGTTTAACATTTCTCAGAACTACCTTTTCAATCCCTACAACTGGTTTGAACTCACCATGTTCAACAGAACAAAGTTCGTCCGAGTTTCTATTAAAATTTTATTTTCTTATTAATCAAATTTTCACCTAAATTTAATTTTTAACCAATTTATTTATTTATTTATTTATTTAATGAGTGGAATTCTTCAAAGACAAAACCAATTTTTCTGTGTTTACAATTGATTTATTTTAATTTTTGTTCAAATAATTCATACTTCTTAGATTTAATTTTTAAAAATAACTTTTATGAATTATTTCATTAAATTTAACAAGGCAACCTTCAACCTGGCAGGTATGACCACGATGAATTTGAAATCTACCCAAAGGTTTATGCCAAACACAATTGGTGGGGAAACGGCGACGACACTTATCCTGCAGGTGAATTAGAAGATGCATGAATAGATGGCTAAAATATCAACGAACAAATGCATCTGTGGGTGAATGAATAGATGGATGTATAGAAAGAAAAATGAATGGCTGGATGAATAAATGGGGTGAGTTTTAAATAGATGGATGGATGGAGTGCTAGATGAATGAATGGCTGGATAAATAAATGGGGTGAGTTTTAAATAGATGGATGGATGGAGTGCTGGATGAATGAACGCACACAGGCAAGATCTGGGACAGGACGGACGACGACAACCTCATCCAGGTGGAGTACCTGCCCTGCCACAAGGACAACACCACCTTCCTCGAAGGTTCCCAACTTCATTCCCTCTTCACTCTCTCATCACAACCCCTCAATCTCTCTTCACAACCCCTCACTCCCTCCTCACAACCCCTCACTTCCTCCTCACAACCCCTCACTCCCTCCTCACAACCCCTCACTCCTTCCTCACAACCCTTCACTCCCTTCTCACAACTTTTCACTCCCTTTTCACAACTCTTCACTCACTCCTCACAACTCTTCACTCCCTTTTCAAAACTCTGTTTTCTCCTCACAACTCTAATCACTTATCCACAACTCTTATCATTTCCTCCTTCCCAAATTACCTTAATTTTTCCTATTTTTTTCAATTTCGTTCACCTCTTTCCATCTCCTTCCAGTTTTTTTATAATTTTTTTACGTTTTTTCCAACACCTCTTACAACCCTTCTTAATCTTTTTCAATTTTCTCCATTTTCCAGTTCCTACAACTTTTAAAATGATTTTTTTTTAATTTGAACAACAACAAAATGTTTATACAAACGACTAAGTTCATCAGCAATCGTATTTAATATTCATTTTAATTAATTTAATGAAAGAACAAATATAAAATTTGTTATAGTGCAAAGTTCGCTAACTGAGTTGCCTCAGAGGCGCTTACAGAATAAAAAAAAACCCAAATTTGAACACATTGAAGGATGTAACAATCGAGGTATTGTTTAATAAGCTCCGTTGCCAAAAATGTAACTAGGTTTTCGATTTTTATAGCGCATCCGCCTTGAAATAATTCTCATTATGAGCGTTCAACGGGAATTAGCGTGATATACGAAACAGAAAAAGAATAAAAATGTTGAATTATTCAAAGATCTTTCAAATCAACCTTAATCTTTTGAGTAAATAACACACAGCATTGAAAAATATTTTTTTTATTCATGGAAAAAAAATTTTTTTATAGAAAAACATTTTATGAATTAAAATCTTATTTAAAATTGAAAATTGTATTTTTAGAGTTTTAAAAAAAAATCTTAAATTAATTTTGATGATTTTGCAGGTAAATGTTACCCAGGCTGGAAGTTGAAGGGCAAAAAGTGTTACTGGTACTTTGGAGGGGTTGTGCCTTACCACACAGCTGACTACCTATGCAGGGTGAAGAGAAGGATGGAAGGATGGATAGACGGAAATAACTATAGATGACTGGTTGAATAGATGGATGAATGAATGGATGAATAGATGATTGGATGCATGAACGAATGAATAGTGGAATGATGTAACGAATCGATGAATGGATGGATAAAAAAAATGGATGAATTATAGAACGAATGCATAGATGGGTGAATTTTCGCATGATTGGATAAATAGATAGACGAATTAATAGATAAATACAGGGATGGGTGGATATATGACTGTACGATGTTGGGACAAAAGTTTAGGAAGATAAATCACAAGAGAAAGGGCTGTATAAATTATTGATAATTGATAAAATAGCAAATGGATGTGTTCATAACTAAGATGATGGGGGCATGAATGGAAAATGATGGGATAAATGGAAGACAAGATCGATCGGTGCTAGGAGACGCGTGAGTGAGTGGGCAAATGGATGCATTGACGGAGTGACTGCCGACGCATGAGATAAATTATTTTTTTGATGGATTGACACGCAAGATCAACACGAAGCCTCTATTTGCGTTTCTTACGTCATTCACGTACTGGTTTTAATGATTTTTGACACGTGCGAACATAAACATCACAAATATCACAAACTGCACAAACAGCAAAAAAATCGCAAAAATCACAAACATCGCAAACATCACAAACATCGCAAACATCACAAACATCGCAAACATCACAAACATCGCAAACATCACAAACATCACAAACATCGCAAACAGTATTAACACCACATACAGCTCAAACATCACAAACATCAGCAACATCGTTCACAAGCCGTAGATTCACAGTAAGAAGCAATTTTATGGTCGGCTTATCGATCTATGCCAAACCTCTTCATGAAGAGTATATTAGCAATAAAGCAGCTAAGTCAGCGATGATTAAAAGATTGGAAAAAAAAAATGCTTTCAAAAACTAACTTATTTGGAAGAGAATCAAAATGAAATACTCAAAAAAAACTAATAAAAAAATTTAAAAAGATTTTGGATCTCATTTCAAAACTACAGAAAAACAGAGCGCGACTGGCTTGGGCGAGAGACCCCACAGGCAAGGAAACCTCCCTGGGAGAGGTTATCTCAACGTTCCAGGTGAAACGATTGAGAAGTTATTATATATTTTTTATATTTTTATGATTTTTTTTCAATAAAATGTAAACAATTTATATTTTTTATTGATTTATTTTTAGGTTAGAATTAAATTATTGCTTTTTTATTAGGTTTTTTTTTTTGTTTCATGGCTTTTTGCTTCCATTCAAATAAAAAGTTTTTATTTAAAGAATTTAATTCGAGTATTTTTCTTATATCACTTTACTTTGAACTTTTGAAATCAAATTGTTAACAAAGATATAAGCCGTCGTTTTCCACTAATTCATATCTTCAACTTTTTATAGTTTCAAATTTTTTATGGTATTCATTTTTTTATAGTTCTAAATTTTGAAGTTTTTATTATTTTTAGTTAAATATTTTCCCAGTTTAATTTTTTAATTTTAATTTTTCATAGCTTAATTTTGCAAACTTTTTATATGGAAGCAACAAGGTGTCTTAAATTTGTTCAATGCCCTCTTCACAACTTCATTTGCATTCAAACGATGACTCACACTAATGTGAATTCAAGCATAAACTGGAAAAAAAGTCCAACGGCATACATTTTCAACTGCCAACTCACTTTAAAGTGTTTTTACAAAACGACAAAAATTTCCCATTTTAAAATCTTTATGTTGCGTTGCTTCACTCACACTTGACTTTTATGCCATGGGATATGAACGACTTTATTGTATTATATCTCTCACGAAATCTTTCACAACCACCTAAACCAACAACAATAACAACAACGACAACAACAACAACAACAACAACAACAACAACAACAACAACAACAACAACAACAACAACGACAACGACTTTCAACAACAAAACCAAAGTAAATAGTAAAAAAAGGATAAACAGTAAATTAATCACTTCCACCCCCTGACCACCTCCACACCTCAATCAACCATTTCATTTCTTCAAACACCTCACAATACCACATCTATTTTTATCCGTTCACCATTTTCGCCACCACCACTATCACCACCACCCCTATTTTCACCACCATCACTACCACCCTCACCACCACTAACCCCACCATCTCATCTCCACCCCCACAACCACCACCTCCACCACCACCACTCTCCACCACCACCATTCTCCACCACCACCACCACTACCACCACCACCTCACCCCCATCACTATTACCACCTCCACCACTACTATCATTCCCACCACCATCACCCCCACAGTTCAACTACAACCTGAACTGGAAGACGTGGGTGTATTCAGACAAAATACCAGAGACGCACAACTGTCCCGCCTTGCAGAACTACATCGTCAGACGCATCGACTGTAACACCCTACTGCCGTTCATATGCGAAAAAAGTCAGAGTTTCTTTTGATTCATTGCTGCTTGTCTTTGGCCTTTGAATACATTTTGAAGCAAAACTTTTTTTTTCAATTATTGAATGATTACGCTTTGGCCTCCACCCTCCACATATCACTGATACTTTCATAATATGAGCAACCTAGCTGTAACTTCTATCAGTCCTAACCCCAACTTAATTCATTTACCAGTGTTTTTCACTGTTTTTGACCATCCTCAATTGTTCTCAATTTTCATAAACTCTTCAATCCAGCTTCACCCATCCTCAACCTCCTCTTATCCATCCTCACCCATCCTCAACCTCCTTTTATCCGTCCTCACCCATCCTCAACCTTCTCTTATCCATCCGCACCCATCCTCAACCTCCTTTCATCCATCCTCACCCACCCTCTACCCACAGCGCCCTTTATCGAACCCAAAATGGATCCAGTGCCTGTGATTCTGGCGGGAGTCGTGACAACCTTCATCCTCCTCTTCGTCATTCTCCCCCTTAGCTTCTTTGGCACCGTCAAGTCGTGGCAACGCAAGGAGGAAAAACACGTGAGGAAGGAAATCCTAAGACAATCTTTCAGGTTAGAAAACTTTTTCGAAATAAATCCTCACTTTTCATAAAGTTTCAAATTTCTTGAAGGTTAATTTTTCGCAAAGTTAATTTTTTTATGAAGTTTAATTTTATTATAAAGTTTTTTTTAACGTTTTTTTCACAAAGTTTCTTCATTTTTTTATTTAGTTTTTTTCAATGTTATTTTTTATGAAGTTTAATTTTTATTGAAAAACTAAGCATTTTTTTTCAAAGGTTTATTATTTTGTTCATTGAGCTCCACATTTTTTTCACACTAACTCATTTTAGTCAAGATTTATATTCTATCTCTTCTAGTTTTTTTTCTTTTCAAAGTCTTCGCCTTTCGCGTCATTTTTCACTTTTTCTATCCTGAATGACCGTACAATGTAACATTCTTCCAAATATTGGTTTTATTTACTTTTATTCAATTGAAATCGCAAAAAACTGAAGTTTTTAGTTAAAATTGATTTAGTTGTTAGTATAAAAAGTCAATTTGTAGCTTTTGTTTTTTCAAATTATTTTAAAAAAATTTCAGCCGATATTTTTGACAACCTTTGAATTGAAAACACTTGAGAAAAAGATTTGGCATTGCAGATTTTTTTAGCTTTTACACAATTTTTACTTTCTCTAATTTTCGCCAAAAAGCACTTTATAAATGAACTCTCGGGAACCTTTATTGCTCAGCATTGAGTTTCAAGACTTTTCATGTTCATGTCATTTGTTTCACTCCCCTCTTTTGAATAAAATCATTTGAAAAAAAATAACTTAATTTCAAAAACAATCATCTAAAAAATATTATAAAAAAAACTGAAAAAAAAGAAAAAAACATTAAAAACATTAAATTTTGTTCACAGATCGACCAGAAGTGTTACTCCAGTGACCATCCAAGCAAGCAAATCCACCATGTTAATATGCTTTTTAATACTACCCTATTGCACGCCAGTCGTCCCATCATTTCAAGTCCCCTTGTATACTGCTTTCTTTGATGTCTAAAAACAACTTAAAGTTTTTTTTTGTTTTAAGTCAAAAACTTATTTATTTATTAATTTTTAAAGTTTGTGTTTCATTTTAAAAAATCTTTCGTTTTTTTACTAACACTTGATTTTATTTTTGAAAGGTAAGATTTAACGGTTCGTACTTCTTCAAAACGCACAAATGGCACGAACACACAGACACACGATACTTCAACAAACTACTCATCCACTCATCCACTCATCCATCCATCTACCCATCATCTAACCACTCATCCACTCATCCATCCATCTACTCATCACCTACTCACTCATCCACTCATTCGCCCACCCATCCACTTTTCCACTTAGCTATCTATCTATCTTTTCAACCATTCACTCATTCATTCACTCATCCACCAACATATCTAATCTTCCACTCACCCGTCCACTCATCTTTCCACTCACCCATCCACTCATTAATTCATCTTTCTATTTATCCATCTATTCATCTACTCTTCCATTCACCCATTGGTTCATCTCTCCACTCATCCATCTATCCATCTACTTATCCACCCACTCATTCAATCATCTATCCACGTATTTTCATCCACCCCTCACACATCCACCCACCACCTACCCCTGCAGAGACGAACCCACTGAGCCATATACCATCACAGAAAACCAATACTTAAACATTGTAGGAGCCACGTTAGGAGACTCAAGCTCTGACTTCAAATCAAAACTCAGTTTGTCTTCGATTTCCTCCAGCCTCAAGCTCAAAGCACTCCCGTTTGGCAAAGGAGGCAACAAGCTACAAGAGGTGTCTTTCATGGACACAGACTCCAGTGAAAGCTTCGCCAAAGCTGCCATTGGAACGACCAAGAACATGCATCTGGAAAATGAAATTTCAACCACTTCTCCTCGCCACTCCAACAAACTTTTCCAGAACGACAATTCCATCAAGGAATTGAGAACCGAAGTAGGTGCCTTCAACCCAGGCTACCGCCACCATAGCGAGGCAAGCAGTCACCAAGCCACTTCCAGAAAACCACAGTTTTCTAATAAGCAACCTTTCCACAAATTTTCTAATCCTTTTTCTAATGTTTCCAATAACCCAGCTATTTATATTTCTAATGACCATAAAACTGGCAATCAATACGCAACCGCCGATGTCCTTTCTACTAGTTCTCCCACAAACGCCCCCACCAATCCCTTCAACAACCCCTTCAACAACCCTCCCACCATGGGATCTAGCAGTGCCTCTCCCGCCAGAAACAGACCTCCACTTTCTATGAATCTACAACAACAACAATACTTTGATCAACAACAGCAACATTACTCTAACCAACAGCAACAAAAACAACTACCACAATTTAATCAACAACAACAACAACAACGTCAACAACAGTACTTGAATTACCATGAACAACAACAGCAATACCAGCAAGCACAAGCATCCAGCGAGTTTCCACAACAACAATACCACAATCAATTCTCTCCTCTGAACAATCAACCCCCAACCAGCAGTTCCTCAAAAAGCAGAAAACCGAAAAGAAAAAAACAACTACAGCAGCAGCAACTACAACAACCTCAGCAACAACCTCAGCAACAACCTCAGCAACAACCTCAGCAACAACAACAGCAACAACAACAACAACAACAACAACAGCAACAACAACTGCAACAACAACAACGGCAACAGCAGCAGCAACAACAAAAACAACAACAACAACAGAAACAACGACAGTTCGGTTTACACTTACAACGCGACAATGCTGACAACAAGCAGCAACCAAAAGTGCTGAATGTAACAAACGCATCTTTGGGCGGAACGTTTGTATGACTTAAGCGCTTATGATATTAACATTTTTTTTGTACTTCTAGAATTTCAAAAATTGTTTTTTAACGCAGCATCTTTTGAAATTTATTACTACGCCGAGGCTCTCTTGCAGTATGGCTTTTCATTCACACTTCCCCCAAACCTCATTATTGCCTTTGTGACGTCACCACAGCACGTGGTCATCGCATGCTTTAGAATATTTTTTATGGTTATAAGTTTCTTTCTTCATAAATTTTGTTTCGAGTTTTTTTAGTTGTTTTTAAGTTTTGTTTCAAGTTTTTAAAGCTGTTTTTAAATTCTGTTTTAAGTTTTTTTTTGAAGGTTGTCAGTTATTAATATTTTATATTCAAATTTCTCATGCATATCTGTTGTTTATAAGTCGCTGTGAGCTTTTGTTTGCCTATTTTTATGTGTAAGTGTGTGTAAAACTCTGTGTATGTATGTGCGTGTGTGTGTGCGTGTGTGCGTCCGTGCGTGCGTGCGTGCGTGCATTGTGGTTTATGTGTCGATGTGTATGATTAATTTTTAAGTGTTGGTGTGGATGTGGTGGTAATTTATGTAAGTCTTTTGTTTATGTGTTAGTTAGTTCGCAGTTTATGTGTTTGTAGGTTTGTTTTTTATGTGTTCGTAGGTTTGTTGTTTATGTGTTTGTGTGTTTGTTGTTTACCTGTAGCTGTTTTATGTTTATTCTTTATTTTATAAAGATACTGTCTGTAGTACGCTGCAAACGGACTTCACTCAAGTTTGTTAAACTCACGGCCTTTACATGCTTCTCAGTCCTCCCCTCACACTCCGAAAACGATCTTCCCACTTCTCTGATGTATTTTTTATTGCTCTTGTGTGCCATACAACTCAAACGTAATTTATTATTTATTTTTCTACCTATTTTTCTTTTTTTAATTTAAAAAAAAATGTTTCTGGATATAGATTTATCACGTTATTTTTCGAAAACAGACACTCCTAAGTCGGTGATGTGTGGTTTTTCTTAAATTATTTCTGCGTCTAAAGTAATTTTCGTGTTATTTCTAATGAGAGTTCATCCATTACTCGAAATATTAACTATAAAACTAACTTCTAACGTTGCATTGCAATTGTGCTCTACAATTGAAAATAATTTTTGAAAATGGAAGGGATTGCAGTTGTAGACCTCCTCGTTCATCATTTTCCATTGTTTTTACTGTTTTTTTATTTTTTTTACCAGCTTTTTTTGAATGAGCTCTTTGTTCAAATAATATGAAATTGCATTTGTGAAATATTTATCTTCAAATATGATATTTTTTAGATGAATAAAATCTTTGCGAACATCACAACGTTATTGACTGATGATCTTTGAGCTTCTGTGCATTCAAACATCAACAACCTCGTACAAACAACTCAATGGCAAAATTGAAATTACATTTCAGGCATGGAAAAATACTTGAAGGTCGATGCTGAAAAAAACAACGTAAGAATATTGCGCAAAAGTCTAAAAAAACTCGGAAGCATTAAAAAAAACTAAAAAAAACTTTTTTCAAAATCTAAAACAAAAAAATTAGAAAAACGATCAAAAAAGTGTAAAGTTCCCGAAGCGTGTGTGAATTGGCTCGGAGTGGGTATGTAGAGTCTGTGAATGCATGGGTGACAAGTCCCGTGTGAATTAAGTACGTGGCATCCCAGCAAACACTCCTCCACCAACTCCCTCTGACTTTTACCAGCGCCTAGTGTTGCTTCGAATCTTCGCTGAACATTTTAAAGTTATTTTTTAACGGGGTTTGCTTCTTTTAGGAGCAATTTTGAAAGCTTTTAATGTGTACTCGTTCGAGGTAGATCTAGGAGGCGCTGATGATCGATGCATGTGGCTCTGCTGATGATAATTGTTATCAACTTTCCAATTTTATTTTTGAAACAAAAAGTATAACTATCAGAAATAAAAACTGAGTTATAAATAATATTTGTTTTTTTTAATTTTATTATCAAGTTTTCTAGAATTCCTTTGATACAAACAGGTTCAATGTTAAATAATTTAAAATAACAAAATGTTTTGGAAGCTTTGCATGAAAGCAATCTAATTGCAACACAGGAAAACGCCCAAACGCACTCCTGATGTAATGGGAATGACAAGTTGCCATCGGAGCTGAATTGAAAACAAAAGATTTATTAAACTATTCAAAATTCCACACATTTCCTACAAACCCTTCTTACTTCTCATATTCTTCTCTCTTGTGGTTATGGTCCTCAACTTTTATATATTTTTTTCTTAAACCTCATTTTTAAGTGGGAAATTTTGAAACTCTTAATTTGACAGAAACATAAAAAGCAAATTTTGCAGAGCGGCTTTAAATGCCACAAAAAGTTGAAAAAAAATTCCGATTATTTTTGATTCTCCAAAGGATCCTTCAAAAGAGATGTTCTCAACCGACAAGGTCAAAGAGTGCTTGCGAAAGTTAATTGATTGCTTAATTGAAAATAAATTCTTTCAAGCATGAGCCTGCATGCATCATTTCCCCCATCGAGGAATCCATGCTACTTCGATGTCTGCGTGTTTTGACGAGGTTTGAAAAAGAGTCTTTTCCGATGTTAGACATCAACTAAAGCTATTTTTGCAAGGATGGAGTAGGGAGATAACAGCTTTCATAAAAAGTAAAAATAAAAAATTTCGGATTGAAAACCTTCCAAATTTCAAAGTTTTTTGACTGTGTACAATGTTTTTTTCGTTGTTTTTTCTCTTCAAATTTAATGATTCTAAAACCACGGAATATGGATTTAAAAATAAATAGAGAATTGATACAACTATTAAAAACAGGAACTGTTTTTAAGCCTTGCATCAGTATTCACGACGAAGCAGGTACTGATGAATTGCGCTAACAAGATGTAACGAATGTATTTATTATTTAAATTAACGTTCCACGGAATTTCAAAAAACCTTTCTTGGAATGGCTTTCAAAATGTTAACACAGTGTTGATGTGGAATGCTCAGATACATTTGCCTACACGTCCAAATAGCTCTATTGTTTCAAAAAACGCTTTTCAACGATTAGAAGTTTAAAATTAAAAATGATTAAAATACTATTTAAATTTTTTGATCATGAATAAAGTTATTAAAATTAGTATTTACAGTTGAATTGTGAAATGTATGAGTGTGTGCACGGAATTTATAACTGATAACAAGGGACATGACCGACATGCTGGCCAGGCTGTGTTTCACTTACCTCGTAAACATATCAATCTTTCCTACCAAGTCCATAGCTCAGAATTCTCTAAAAACTACTTTTTTGAAGAAAAAAAACTGCTAGCTTGAAAATTAAAATATATGGTTTTTTTCAAATGAAAAATTAAATTCACTTAAGAAGCGAAATGAACAATGAGACGCCAGACACAGAACATTCGAGAAAACCCACACTTGAGAAGCTATTTGAGAACAAAATGAAAAAAAAACTATTTTTCAAAAAATAAAAAAAAACTTTGTTTGTTTTCCATCTAAATTTGAAGCACTATCCAAAGTGACAAAGACAAATGTGAGATGCAAAATCAGATCAAGGGCAATTCGAAAACGGATGGTAAAAATAAAAGGAAAAATTAATAATAAAATAAAAACAATAACTAGAAAAATAAAAGAAATAAAAACAAAATGATAAATTAATGTTAATAACTAAAAAAATTATAAAATGACTAGAAAAAAAAACTTTGAATTTGTTGTTGTTGTTGTTGTTAAAATGGGACTGCAAATGGTGTATCCTTTCACAGATAAGGACGCGTGTAGCTGATATCTTCCTTATGATATTTCTTGCAATGGCGCACTTTTAATTAAAGTCATGGTCTGTTTGCGTTACTTGATTTATATAAAAAAAAACAACACTACTAACTAACTTTTTGCACTACATTTTATCGTTTATTTTGCTGTTTGTTGAGTTATTTGAAATATTTTTTATCAAAATCAAATTTGAAACACCGAGATAAACAAACAAAATTGAGAAAAAATCACTTACACATCAAGAGCGTCGATGCGAATAACTTTGAATTAGAGCCACTTGAGTTGTGCGCAAGAAATCCTTCAGACTTCATTAGCAGCTTCATCAATAAGAATACAACCGTTCTATTTCACTTCTTCTTAAATTAAAATAAAAATGTTTCCTTCTATTTAAAAAAAGTGTTTTCAATTTTGAAATAGAGTGATTTTTAATTTCTTCTAATAAACATTTTTCCAACTATTTTTAAATACCTTCCACCAATAAAGTGCCCGTGTGCTGGCAATATTGTCCTTGGAATCTTTAATTTTTGTAAGCTTCCAAGGGTTGTTGTTATAGAAAGTAAAAAAATGCATTTTTTAAACAATAAGTTTGTTTTATTCAAGTTATTTATTTATTTGGCTATATGCTAATGAAAAACCTCCTAAGCATAACAATTAATGATTTCTGATCCCTCACAATGGCTTTGCTGCGATTATTTTGAGGTTAATGCCACTATAACAAGGATGGTTTTAAAATTGAATTTTTTTGAATTTATTTGTAAAAACCTTTTTTACACAACAACGCCACCTCACGCCTTCAGTCCACACTTCAAAATCACTTCACACCTTTTTCACCTTCCACACTCACCATCGCCACCACCACCATCACTAACACTACAACACCACTACAAAATATAACACTACCACTACGACCACCACTACAAAAACTACCATTACAACTACCACTACCACCACGAACATAATTAACACTAAAACCACCACCACTACAACCACCACCACCACCACCACCACCATCACCACCACTACAACCACCACCACCACCACCACCACCACCACCACCACCACCACCACCACCACCACAACCACCACCATCACCACCACTACAACCACCACCACCTTTAGTTCATTAGGCTTCAGAACATCGTTCTTCTCACAACACAAAACCTTTCCGAAGTGTCAAGCCAATTCCAGCAACCTCAATTACTCTCATCACTGTGTATAGACTTTTGAATTTTTTCTACTTAGAAAGCCAAATTTCTGCTTTTCAAGGTTCAGGAATGTTGTAACGTGGTCGTTATGGCTCGGCAAGGCACTTTGAAAGGTGCATAATGCAGTCGCCATCAGTCATTTCGCTATCATCAGGCGTCCTTTAACACAGCAGTTGTTAAATCTACACCCACGATTGATAGCACAGCTAACGATATGAAAGGCCGTATCAGCCACCATTGACTCTTGTATCCTCCCATCGACTCGATGCTCTCAGGGGGCCCAAGCCTCTGAACAAAATTTTTCATTGTCTCGTAGCCTCCTTTGGCAACTTCAATGCACAACACTAACGGCTTTCTAGCCACATCTATTCTGCCACTATTCCCACCATCCTGATTGTTATCTTTCCTCCAGCAAACTTTCGCCTATCTTTCGCAATGTCTTCGCACATTTATCAACTCTTCCGTACTTTCTGTACTAATTTTTGTTGGAAACTGCAAGGTATTTTAACTTAATTTATTGTTATTTTCAAATTTTATTTTTGTTCTCCCAAGCGAGTAAACTAAATTCGAACATGACGGTGAATAAAATCATAATTTTTCCTTCTTTCACTGCAGCCTCTACATGCTTTTTAAAAATTTCAAAAAGTTGTTTCAATCACTATTTTAACAATAATTTTTCCAAAATTTTCAAACCTCTTCATTTCGCGAAAACATTTTGAAGGCATCGAGACGAAATGCGTCATAAAAAAAAGTTCCTACCATTCCAAGTTTTTTTAAAACTTTAATATTTAAAAAAAAAATTAAATCAGCTTCTTGATTCAATTGTTGCAAGCGGCAATGCCTCTGGTTCATTGCCATTTGTGATGCAGACACATTTATATGGCCACTGAAACTAACAATTAACTCTCCGGCTGCCGAATAATTTGTGTAATGGCCGATATATGATGCGGAATCGTAAAAAACAACTACAAAAAAGGATTGCTTCTCAGATAATTTTCGTTTCATTTTTTTACGTTTTTGATGCTACCGTATCGTTTAATAATTACTCCCAATTCATGATCACAAAGAAGGTACGCCAACTAACCTCTACTTCTTCGATCTTTATCGCATCATCAAAGAAAACTATTAAGTGAGTTTGAAGACAGGTCTTTGCATGCGTTCGTATGGTGGAGTGACGGAGAGTCGCCAGGGAAAAGTATAGAGACCAAGAGCACTAATGCCACAATCAAACTGAAATAAAACTTTCAAGGCTATTCTTTTAAGGAGTGAGTTACCTTTTATCTTGTTATATCTTGTAACGTCATCTCACGTCCAATTATTTTGATGACTTTTCAGGGAACAATGAATATGTGTACGTTTTCGTCGCGTAATGAGCTTGCGTTGCTACGCTCTTTAAACGGCCCTCTTGTCACGAGAGACACGTTTGAACTGCGATTTTTCTAAATTTAAAAACAGGATTTCTTTTCAAAAATTTTAAACAAAAATTCTTTCTTCACACGGCAAGCAACAATCACGAATTCTACGAAAAAAACGTTTTGAGTGGGAAGTCAAAAAAGTGAAGGATGGAAAATATTTTTTCCAACTCAGCTCACAGGGCCTGTTATAAACCAGCGTGAAAGAATTGCAAAAATCTTTTTGTTTATTTTTAGAACCCATTCTTCATCAAGATCTCAAAAACCTGAAGTGTGCGTCGAAACACGCCGAAAGGGGATACTTTTGAGACGTGCCAAACAGAGCGCAGGTTGCGGCGACAAAACGTGGCAGTACGTCAATACAATGAAACATGACCACATGTGTGGTAACTTTTTATGGCGCTGACGTTCAGCGTCTCACGCAATTTACAACTTGTGCTTCTTTATGGCTGCCGGGGCTGGCAACAATGCGTCCTGTCTACCACCACTTGACTATTTATTTCTTTTATATTTGGATGTTTGTGGTTTATTGTATTTTTAAGCCATAGATTTATCATTGCGATATAATGGTGCGGTTTAACCTTCGGACGCAACAATCAATTGTATCCACCCCGCAGAGTATCCTTGCATCATATTGGAAAGGAACTGATACCTTCGCACTGGAGATTGTAAATTCAAACGTGAAAACTGCCGAAGAAATATTCTTCACAAATATTTTCTTGTGTTCAAAGATGGACATTCATATTCCAGGGATTTTCTGAAGGGATAATAAAAAATTGTCGTAAAAAATCCAAATTTAATTTTCAATTGAAAAATTTTCTATTGAAATTTCAACATAAAACATACCTCCCCTCTCTCTAATACCTTTTGTATGGCAGCTTAAGCGATCAAATTGTTTCAAGTATTGTTTAAAAAACAATTTGTGGTTTATTCACTTATATATTTTATATTTCAGTTTAAATTATTTTTTAAAGAGTTCTTATAAAAGTATATTCGTTCATTTGAACTCCCCTCTTTTTATCCATTTCTCCACAGCTTTGAGCGTATCTCTAATGCTTGTCAAAGCAGCGTTCCTTCCAGACATTCTTCTCATTCTCAATAGGATTGCCACTAAACGTTGATTTTTAAAAAAAGCTGAAATTTCTTTTTAAATTAAATTATCTTTGTTTTTTTAATTGACCCTGCAATTTGAAAAATTGAAAGATAATCTTAACAGAAAAAAAATTCAACAGTTATTTATTTTTGTATTTTGGTAAGTTTGAATGAAATAGGTTAAGCAACTGAAAATAAATTACTGTTTCTGAAAGTTCCAAAAATTGAAGTTACTTTTATAATTGAAAATTGAGTACAAAAATTAAAATTACAAAAAAAATTTAATGTTAGGTTGAATTAATTTTTCTCGGATTAATTTTTTTTTATAGAGGTTGCTCCCTTTTTAAAGCACGAAAACTATTAATAATGAAGTTGAGTGTGTACAAAGTCCATGAGGCAAATATTATTTCAAAGAGCCTCCCATTAATCACTCCACCTTGTGCTAATGGATTCCGGGCCAGAAAATCCTCAATGTTGTGAATATTTGAACGAAAGCAAATATTGCAAATTGTTGCCAAGAATTCTTGTTCACAAGAGTGTCTGCAACTGTAACACTGCTGGATTTTGTTGCGAAAAAAAAAGTTGTTGTGTTTTTGAAACAAAACTTTAAGTATTTTTGTGAATTCTTCAGACTACTCCATTCAAAGGCTCGCGGTGGAGGAGAGGGAAAACTTGAAGAACTGCCCCTAATTTGAGAGGGGAATACATTACTAAATCATACAGCTGCCTGGTCAATATTTCAAAAAATAAATTGTAAATTTCACAATAAAAAAATTATAAAATAAAAAAGATTAAAAAAAAAGTAATTTTTTAAATACTTTTGTCTTAATTAGGAAGCTTCTCCAAAGTTAATTGATGTCAAATAACGCGATTTCGAAGAGACTATACAAACTAATTTGGAAAAAAAAACATGAAAAAGAAAAAGTCTTGTAAAGACAAAAAAATAACATTTGGAAGAGTGTTTGAATTATTTTTTTAATAAAAAAATAAAAACCGGAGAAGGCTTCTAATGAGCAAGGATGGAAGAAGTTGTCTGAGAACATCAAGAAGAAAATATTGACGGTCGGCCTGCGAGGACTGTGAAGGAAGCGAAAGAAGACGGTAATAGTATTGAAACATCTTTATTACAACAAACAAACGAAAAAGGTAAAGTAAATAATACATACAATGGAAGAGCAGCATCCAGCATAATGATGTTAGTCAGGAACGCGTGAGGAATAGCAGCAGAAGCGAGCAAATTTACTACAAGAAGCCCGTCAGAATTAAAAAAAGCTCCTGCCAATGCAATCTTAAAATCTATATTAACACTCCCACTTGAAGTACGACAGTGTGAATAAAAAAATGAATGAATAAATGAATGAATAAATAAACAAATAGATAAATAAATAAATGACTAAATCAACAAATAAATGAATGGATGAATGAAAAAACAAACAAATGCATGAATAAAAGCAAAATGACTTTCTTGTCAAACTGAGGCAGTGACAGAAAATAATGTTGACTTTGTTTTCTGGGCTGGTCGTCATATGCATCTTCCACCTCTCCTTTCTGGGCACCTACCAGTCCAAAAAGTTCTTTTTCATCTCCGAAGGAGCAGGTGAGGGATTTGAAAACGGATGGAAGAATAAATGAATGAGTTATTGGGTGGATGGATGGATGAGTTGATGGGGAAGTGAATTGATTGATGGATAAGTGCGTGGGTGGAAGATGTGGAATGGATGAGTCGACGATTTAATGGAGTAATGGTGAATGAAAAGATTGAATGGATCGATGATTGGATAAATGAGTTGATAGATGAATGGGTGAATAACTGGATATGGCATTGAGTGAGTAGATGGTTGGATGGGTGGCTTGATAGATAGGTGTGCACAAAAAAGATAGGATAAGTTAATTGATGGGTGGCTAGATGTCTGTATGGAAGATGAATGAAAGAAGAATGGAAATGAATGAACAAAGGAATGAATGAATACATGGATGACATACCGATCATTAGATATGCGCATAGATATGACAAGTTATGTGAACAACGATGGATGAATGGGTGAATAACAAGATGGCCGAACCGCCAAAAATGAATAAAATTGTGGATAAGCAGATGTATGGGTGAGGGAACAAAGGATCAAAAGATAGGTGTGTTGGTAGATGAAAGAATTAATCATTATGTCTGAGACGATGAATATTTGAAAAAGTTTAGAAATAAAGAATAAAACGGGTTTTAATAATTCACAGCGGTGTGTTCATTGCCACAAATGCAGCAAGTAAAAATCCCATATCATGTGTCGTTTTCTTTAGTAGAAGCGAATTAACATTGATTTCGCGTTTGTTACTTCTTACGCAGATCTTTTGAAGTTTGCTGAAACACTTTTCTGTGCTTTGGAAGAATTGAAAAAAAAAAATTTCCAGACAAAATTCTTTAAGCCCAATATCATTCAAAGCCATTAAATAAAAAAAAAACCCTGATCCTATTTTTTAATGGAACTTTGCAAAGTAAAACAAACTTTCAAATGTGAAAAAAAAACCTAGAAAAAAAATTTAAAATGGAAATCTTCAACATTATATTTCAGGTCGGGATCAAAGTTTTAAAATGAAGTAATTCCAAAGTCTTTAGTAAAAAAGCCGATATAATTGTAATAAGCAAGATACATTCTTAAAAGTCCAAACAGTTGTGCATTTACTAGTAATAATAAAAAATTTTGAAATTAAATTTTTAAACTTAAAAGCAGAGCTTCAATACTAAATTCTGAAGCCGGTCGCAGCGGGAAGGTTTCACATCGAAAGGGCATGCCTCCACAAACGATTGTGCTACTCAAACACGAACGCGATAATGAGGCAAAAGGAAGGCATGTAGAAGAAGCATGTGGTCAAAATAAATAAAAAAATACAATTTCTGAAAACAAAAAGATCGCTTGCATGACGTTTTTACGCACGAGTAAACACGCGCAAACACACTCAGACACACTCAGACACACTCAGACACACATACGCAGACTCACACAGTCACACGAAAACAAACGTACAAAAACGGAGACACAAAGCACCAAGAAGAAGAAAGGCGTGTAGAGAAACACTCCAATAAACAGTTCCCTAAACTGCTCCTTCTGTTGCTCTTGCCGGCAAGTTTTACAAACTGCCGCCACACAATGCCACCACACACTGCCACCACACACTGCCACCACACACTGCCACCACACACTGCCACCACACACTGCCACCACACGCTGCCACCACACGTTGCATCATACACAGAATCCAACCACACCGAAATTGTACAATTTTCTTTCATCGTTGGTTTGTTTTCATTTCCTTGCTTTGCAACAACATTAATTATTGCCCCACAAACAATCTCTCTTCCATTTAATGTGTTTATCAATGAGGTTTTCAACTTTTCTTCCAGCCCAGCTTCAAAGTCTAACAAATTTCTTGAATTTTACATTTTATTGGGACTGTTTTACTTTTAAATGCTGCATATATAATTGAAAAAAGAAGCAAAAAGATGAGCAAGATGGTGCCAAAGAAAGGAAAGTTTTGTGGAGACATTATTTACTCTATCTACACTATCATGCGGCCTCATACCTGTAACGCAACCCTGCTGCGAGTGACGGGGAATAAGATACAAGAGTAAAATCGGAAGTTTCAAATTTAAAAAGAAGTTCCATGAAAGCTGAATAATAGATAGATTTTCATCATAAGATAGTTGATTTTTTCAAAATCTTTTCAACATTGAAAGCTTTCAGAACTAATTTATGCTTAAGAATTCATGTTTCAACATCTCACCAACTTTACAATCCGATTAGCTCTGATATGAAAAATCCTTTAAAAAGGTTTTTAAACTTGAATGAAACAATTTCATAAAAGTCATAAATTGTCGAGTAATTGTCGAGTAATTGTCGAGTAATTGGTTGTCGAATCGTCTGTTTTGCTGGAATTAAATAATTTTTTTCATATATTGAAAAACTTGTAAATTTGAATGCTAAAAAAAAACCCATTTTTATTAATAAAGTATGCTGGTGCAGTTTGCTCGAAGTTATAGTGGCAACAACTATGTTTTTATCATTTTTCTTCCATGAGTCAAGCTGGCCTTTCACGTTGCGAAGTGGAGTTTTGTAAAATCTTGTTAAAACATTTTAGTTTCAATATTGAAAATGTAGAATGAAGCTTTTAGCTTAATGTAAGCTTCAACGTATTTTTTAAATCAAGAGTCAACCAGAAAAATTTTTTCTCTGATTTTTATGTACATTAAGTAAAATATTTAAACCTTCTGAAACAGAAAAGTGATTTATCACTGGAACTTTTATGAGAGGGTTATTTTGATATTAACCATAAGTTTTATTGCTATTTTTCTAAAACCAGCATTTTTACAAACGTTACGGTGACAAATTGACCGAAAGTACCATAAACTTGTTTCAGTCTGCTGACTCGAAAGTATTGGGTTTGCTTAAGTCGATTTACGAAATTTTCGATTTGAGTGACGGGGTTTAATGTGCGTGGAAGCTGTAATAAATCAGGTTTCTTGGATAAGTGGGGTACACAGCGGGAAGGCGGTAGAAGAACTCTTCCAGTCTAACGCCCAACTCAGTGCATTCTCTGTCCTCAATCCTTTTTCTTTTTTGATTCTACACCACACTCATCTCAACATCTGCGTCACATTTATTTTGGTTTATTTGAGCGTGTTTGCTTTTCAGCCTGTGTGGTGTTTTTTTAATTGTGACTTCGTGATGGATGACACGTTTCACTCACTTGCGCTTTTGAAGCAGTTTTAGTTGTCTGCACGTGTTTGAATGCGAGTAACTTGCAATTTCATGAATATTATTCACCACTCCCCCTCCTGCGATCCAAAGTCTGTTCTCGACGCTCATGAAGTGGCCTCCCAATTTAAAACACATCATGAAACTCCAAAGAGTCTCGAGGATGAACTGAAATAAAAAACAAACTAAACATGACACACGAATTTATTTTCAATGAGAAACGAAAAGTTACTCAACGAGTTTCTTTGCGGCACGTGAGTCGGTCTGAATCGCTAAATTGGATTTTGAAAAAAAACTCTAAAGAATCCTCTGTTGTCTGGTGCATGTAAGACAAGGCGTCATTGTTTGTTTTCAAGAAAATTTCAAATGCTGGACATTTATTTTGATAAAAATTGTTATTGAAGCTTAATAATATTGCAGTTCAGTCTGATGCTTGATGAGAAAGACTTTCAATGGTGAACTGTCTCAATGATGATTCAAACGCTCCATGGTAAAGAGTTTGCAGTACAACCACAAAAAACACATATATATATATACATAAACACACGCATACATGCACACCTACACATACACATACATGTTTACATACAAAAATACGAATATACATTCCTTGTTTTCTACTGATACACGATTGGATTAATCCATCACCAGCTCTGCAGTAAGACTTGTACAAGTGCAAGAAAACTGACCAAAACACAATCCTCATCCGAAGTGAATGATTAACGTTAACGTTATTCAGCGTTGATTACTCTCGTTTTTTCGTACTAGTCAGCCAAACCTTTTCAAGAAACCTTGGGTTAACTGACATTGTATGACATCGTTGTTGCATCGTGCTTCAACGTACGGTATTGTTTTGTATTTCATCCTGTTCTATTATATTTCTATCAAGTTATTGTCCCGAACTCTACCATTATTTTTATCATATTGTATTTTACTGCTAAGAAGGTTTCAATGAAATGAAACTCAACTTGACACTAGGTTGTCACTGCAGTCGTCAATGGCTTGGATGCAATGATGCACCACAAAAGGTGTTGCACAACCATTATAAGTATTGCCAGCATAACCATTGGACTACAGGCCTATGATATTAATTGAATAAGTTTCAATCTTTTGGTTATGAGTGAAAAAAATTAATAATAAAATATCTAAATTTAAAACTTATTTGAAAATTATAAATTTTAACGCGCTGCGAAGTCAAGTTAAGAAATGGAGAGTGTAAGCACACTTTTAAGTGTTCCAATATATTCCTTGGCAAGCAATAAAGTCAGCTAATTCAGAAAAATTGGCCTCTGTGTGCTGTCGTGATGCTTTGTAGGAGTTCTCCAAGTTGGAGAGCTTTATCCTCGTTTCATGCTACCATTTAGAGATTTAATCATGTGTTTTTATAGGCCTTCTATATTTATGCTGCTTTTAGCTTTGTTTTCATGCAAAATAAATCAGAGTAGAGGCTATTTTCTGGCTGATTTTATAGATTTTTCACGAATGGTTCTTCCAAACATATGATCAATGAATCTATTCTATAATGTTAGCTCAGACCTTTGAGCACAAAGAACCACGGCGTAGCCTGAGAAAGAACCACTATGTAACATGAAAACTCAGAGAATTCGTTTTGCATGAGACCATTGAGTGCTCGCAGTGTTATAAAACAGTTCTATGTGAATGAATTGAACTAATGCAACAGTTAACTCCTTAAGTGCAGTGTGGTTTACAAGTTAAAAAAAAGCTTTTTTTAAATATTTCATGAATATTCCTTGTATCTTTATCAAACTTAAAAAAAAAAATTAAATTCTCAACTTTTCACTAGTTTGAAACCTTAATGGTGGAGATTATGTTCAATGAAATGAAAGAAATTAAAGAGGAAATTTATGGGCCTAGTGGATCGGATTGTAGCTCAAACATAGAGGAGAATGAGACAAAAAAAACTAGAAGGTTTGTTGATTTAATGAAGACAAAGACTATCACATTCTTTTAGCCTAATTCTTATAGTTTTGCTTTTTTTTTCTGGAGAAAAATTAACAAAAATGTCGACGCAGTTAAATTAATTTGCAAAAGGCGTTTTAATTACAGTGTTCAACGTGACTAATGTCATTAAATCCCTGAAAATTTCATTTTCAAAGTCGTATAATAAGCACAAAAGACTGACTTTAAGTTCTTATTGTTCTTGGTTGAGGTTCGAAAATTCAATGTTTTGCAAGATGAGTGGAATTTCTTTAAATAATGCTAAAATTTATATTAAGATATCAAAAAACTACCGATTGTGGATGATAATGACTCAAACAAATGTAAGGCACTGAAATATATATTTTTTGTTCCAAAATTTTTGATTTTAACTTTTTGTTTCGAGTTATGACGCAACAAGTTCTTGGGCATAACTCAGCTAAATGCTTCGAAGTAAACGCAAATGGACCATTCAAAGAGGGCTTAAGGAGCCAGATATACTTGCAGCTCCTCCTCTTAAACATTTGATAACTCAGCGAATAACTTTCGAGAAAATTGTTTTTTTATAACTTTCCAAGTGTTCCTTTATTGGGCTTGCAACGAGACGATTGTGATGATCACCTCGGCACCACTCACATTTCTACAGCCTCCAGACTCACTCGTGCCTTTTCTTATTTGCTTCTCGGCTCGCTAATTTAGTGAATTAACACGAAGAATTATTTCCAGGTTCCTAATTGTAACTTATTGAGGCTATAAAACACCCTTCTTGCACAAGCACTAACCCATCCTTTTTGGTGATTGCAATTTTTTTATTTCTCGGATTTGTTCAACAAGTAGACGATAAAAAAACTGTGAATATTTTTCGGTTGGAAAAGCATACAAAGGCGAATTATTTGTTTTTGATCGTTCCATTATCTTGAGTTCATCGATATTATTCTATTGTAATCTCCACCATCGTTGTTCCCAATGCTATCTTCAAGAATCCACTTCAGCGACATTGTACCCGCCTTGCCAGCGCTTGTATCACTACCATCTACCTCATCATCGTCTTTTATTTCTCCATCTCCAATTTGTTTCTACTTTTATTTGCGTCAACATTGTTTTTTTTTACTCCATTACCATCATCATCCTCTTCTTTATGAGTCTTGTTTGACAACGCCACCACAAACGTAACAAGTGATCTACAACGCCGTAATAACGCTATAATATCCTTATTCGATGGCCTCCAAATTTCACAGCTGGAAAAACAAGTATAACTATCGATGCATCAAAAGGTAGCACGGATGATCAATCAAGCATCCACTCAAGGACTCCTCCATTCCTCCTTCCACCTCACCCAGCTCCTGCCTACTCCACTTCCTTGTCCAACCTTTCTACTTTTTCTTTATTTTGTTTGTTATTTTCTTTCTCCCCCCAACACCCCCATGCACACAACAGCTCATTTTTCTATCGTTCAAACTGTCCTCTTTCATCATCCTTCTCATTGTTCTGTCTTCCATCACATCCATCATCGACCTGCTGTTTGTCGAGAAGGTCAAAAATTTTATTTGAAGATCATTTTGTTACATAATTGTGACGTTGCATTCTTGTAATCTAATCCACTCTTAGTTGCTAGCAACAACCCTTGCATGCACCCAATTTCGGCGAGTGTCACTCAGGCACTCAATTCTCTAAGACCAATCTTGACTTTGATAACACGCGATAGCTTGACTTTCAATTTTTCAATTTGAGATTTCTTTCGATAAAAAAACTTCACCTTCTTGCCATTTATGTGGACTATTTTTCATTTCACTTATTTTTCATTAAAGTATTTTAATTTCCAAGTCATTCGAATTTATTTCTCAAACGATCCTCTTCATTTTGGATGCCAATTCAATTTCACTTTATCTCACTTTTATACCTTCTTCCATGTATAGCATTTTTAACGACGCACGAGCACGAAGGCTATAACTTTGTCACTCGCCTTCGTTTGATTGATTCTTGACTGATTGATTGCACGCTGCATTGACGACTTGACTGCTTTATTGGCTTATTGATTTGAAAAACAAACTGAAACACAATTGATTGGTTCCTTCAAATTAAAAAAAATCCTTTTGAGGGATTTTCAAGTGGAACTCACGTTTCTTTTGTCCGCTCAACCACCTGTCTGTCTGTCTTCCCCCATAATTACACATTCCTCATTCGGAGAAGTCTCCATTCAACACAAATACATTAATCAATCCTTTTAATTACTTTGTTTTACTAACTCCCATTAATCACGATATTTTCAAAAAATTAACCCTTTCTCTTTTTTCCAATTTCGCAGCCGTCTTTCTGTCCCTGCAATCTCACTATCATTAATTATTTATTTGTATCTTGACAGCAAATCCTCTCTTGCAGCCATATTTTACACTGAAAAAACTCTCATTCATTAATCATTCGAAGTCATCTTCCGCCTTATTACCCCTTCTGCAGCCGAACCCCAAGTAATCTATCCCTCCCATCCTTATCTCATGCCCTCGCATCCCACAGTGGTCAGAGACTGGTGTGATCTGGACAGTGGTCCGGCAGAACTGTTGGACATTTCAACTTCCAAACATTCCGTCTACACTAGCTTACACAGGTTTTCTACAACCACAACTTTGTTATGAAAATTGAAGTTCTTCAAAAGAATCGTCGAAAAAATCATCAATAGGAAAATAATCACATATTTTAAATATTTATTTATAATTTTTTATATTATTTTTGTCATTTTCAATCTTTCCTTCTTCCACTCAGAGATGGTTCGGTGTGGTTGAGGATCGGGTTTGACGACTCAGATAACTTGGACTGGTCTCTTCCCATTAACAAGCACGCCAAGTTCCAGGTGGAAAAGCTTAGCGAGCGTTTCAAATCAGCACTTAGAATGTTGTCTAAACCCATGACAAAATTAAATTTTCCGCCTTGCTTAAAGCTAAAATGAGATCCTCTCTAACATTTATTCAGAGTTTTCGTGGTAAAAAATTGATTATTTTCATTATTATTCAATTTTTTTTCACTTATTTTTTACAGACTCGTCTTTTGAACGATTCGCAAATTAACATCCTTCAAAACCTCTCCTACTCCGACCATTGCGTTCTCACTGATCTTGATTTAAGGGTTCGTTTTTAAGACTTCTTATTAAAGCTTGAAAAATTTGTTTTTCCACTTTTTGCTTTGAAGATAAAAATGGATTTTCAAATAAAAACTCTTTAACTTTATTTTTTCGAATTTCATTTCATTTATTTGCTGATAGTAGTAATCACGACCAGGGTTTTTGGCACTTATAATGAAGCCACCGAATGCATGCTGATCCGCTTCCTAAATCTACTTTAGCGAGTGTTAAGCTGAATTTAACATGTCTTTAGAACCACTTCTTACGCTCCATTCAAGATGACTGTGGTCAACGGCTGGAACCCTTCTTTCATCACCTACTTTGATGCCAGTGACAAGCTGAGTCGCATTATTTCTTTGAAGGTTTGCATAATCTCACCATCAGTCTACTCTACTTCTGTTCATCGCCAAATAACTTCCTCTAAGTAGTTTAGATTTTGAAAAAGATTTCCGTTGTGTTTTAAATTCTGAAGATTATAGTGTTAAACTGATCGGAAGCGTTTCACTGGGCAGGTGAGCAAGGAGTGCAAAGAGAGCAGCAACAACAGCATGTTCCTTTCTGGAGATGGCCAGACGATCGAGTGTCAAGGCAGCTGGCCCAACACGTGCCACTTCAAAAAACCCCCTTCAGAAAACGATTTCCACCCCTATTTCCAAAAACCACTCCGATCTACTCTGCCTGACCCTCAGAAAGTTGAAAAAATGAAAGATTCCACGGTTCCTGAAATTTTCTACTCACCTCAGTCACCAAATAAAAATCCACTTATTTTTTCCACTCCTCCCTCTTACTCCACAAAACCATCCTGGTTTTTACGTTATATTAATTTCGACTTGTACGGCCCAGAACACAAAAACTGTTCGGGCCACAAAGCCAACTACAGCTTCAAAGGCTCCTACTACTACATGTACCTCAAAATAAAGTCCTGCCACAACTCCCAAGGTGCGAGGTGTACGTCGTTTGTCTTTTTTCTGTGACTTCTCAACTCTACACTCACTTCAACTTTGTTGTCCCTTGGTTACGAAATGTGTTTTTCTTGCGCTCATAGCGCATTTGAACACTGCGATAAGTGAATTATCAAATTTGTTAAAATCAATCGTTTAGAATGATTTTGTTTTGAAGTCAATGATGGAGCGTTTGCTTCGTTGCTCTCAGCAAATAAGTCGAAGCTGCAAGCATTATCAGTTTGACAATCAGAGTCATGTTGAACTTTGAGGTTAGAAGCAAATCAACATTAAATAAGAGATCTAAGAATTTAATTTATCGACGGCAACGCGTGAGAATAAAAGGCTCATAAAGCTGATGGCAACTATAAGGGTCGTAAAACATTGCAACTTATAAACCTCATAAAATTTTAAAAGCACTAAACTGGCCATATTTGCGAGTATTGCTCAAATTGAGTGCTAGTGAAAGTTTCGACGACATTTAAGTTTCATTGGATATGAGGCATGGTCATTGAGCTAGCCAGAGGGCCAGGACGTCGGAACGACAGATAAATGTGCGGAGCTTTGAATGACCAACCTAGGTGATTCTTTAAAATTTCGAAGCGCTGCTGGGAAACTTAAAGGAATATTGATGAAATGAAGAAATATTGAATGAATTTATTATTCAAAAATTTATTTCATTCTTCTTGTTTCTTGTGTGTTTGCTCACATCACAAACAAATAAAAATCTCGACGATATTGCCGAAATTTATTTGCTTTCAAAATTAACGGTTTCCATGCAATATTTACTATACACGAAAAACCTTGAAGGAATTTTTTTCTTATAAAGTGCAAATAATTAACGATAGAATTCTGAAAAATATTTTCTGTAATTTCTGAACGTATGAAAGCATTTAATAAGGGAAAGAAATGAAATTTATTGGAGATAAGTGCTATTAAGAAAATTAAACGACGTAATAAAAATGTGCTTATTTTTGTTGCAAATGTAATGGTGTGATTTCAATCGAAATAATTTCACGGACATAAAAAAAAATAAATGTAAAAAATATATATATAACACTGATAAGTGTGAAGTACTTCCGAATACTTTTCAAGTAATAAAATGATTTTTGATAATTTAAAAATTAAAAAAAATTTTCACACATGGAATTAATTTAAAAGAAATTTGAGTTTTACGACAAGAAATGTTGTGGCAATTCAAGCACAAGGCCATTATCGTGGCCATTGACCAGATTTTTTAAACGATTTTTAAACAATAAATTAAAAATTGAAGTTTTTTTCCAGGGCACGTTGAATTAAATTGAATGAACATTTTATTTTCGAGACATTAACATGTATCTGTCACTTCTGCATCCCAAACAATTAATAACTTTGATTGAGATTAAAAAAAAGTGAAAATTCATCAGACGGTCATCGCTCCGACTACAATCACTCATACCACTGCTGCAGTCGGTCATGCCTTGAAATTAACAAAATGTTTCAAAGACCGGTCCAAATATTTTGAAAGTGGGTCTCAACCAGCCGACCTGGCTTTTCAAGATCTGAAAATGTCTTGTAAGGCAGGAAAATTAATAGGCTTATGACGCATGGAACTACCGTGGAGCTTAACATGTTCTCAATAATTCATTTCAAAAGCACTTTTTATTTTATATATATATTTAATTACCATAAATCCATATTTAAATCCGAATTATAACTGAAATAAGAGTTTTGAGATAACGTTGATTTATTTCCCTGCATCGCAAAAGTACAAAGGAGCTATAGCTCTTTTGTTTCATGTTTGTATAAATTATTCCGGATTGACAGCGCCGTTTGATGGCACCAGCATGGATTTAATTCAATTATTTTCAGCCCTACGGAAGGACCCAAGATGAGTTATACAGTGGAGCATGTAATAGTGGTGCCCGGAGAGGCAAGCCTTATTCGAATTCGTTCCAGATTAATTAAAGCCGCGCATGACAAACCGAGCATAAACATTCACAAATCACTGTGGCATAAAACGAAAATCGAGTATCAAATTTTAATTTAAAAAATGCTAAATCTTCTAAGCGAGTAACACTTGTGAGTTACAAAACGTTCTCACATTCTTCGTGTTTTGAGAGCACACGAGTGTTACATGAGTGTTATACAGAGGACATCGGTATGACACAACCTTCAAAGGCTGCTGTCTCTAACCATAATTGATGAGGCTGAAGAGTTCTGTGAACTGGTCTTGTTATTAAAATCCCCGTACAAACAACACAATGTTTGTTTTATAATTAAGAACCCGAATCAACGAATGTAAAAGCTTTTCAAGTAGAGACTTGGGCTAGTAGTGTGTGGAAGTGTGTTTTATGGGCATGAAGATTCAATTTTTCGGAAGCAATTTACTGGGAGCTTATTTTAGTTAGTTTTTTCGGCCTCAGAAATCAGATAGAACGATGAATTAGTAGGCAGGCCTGATTTGGAGATATAGTATTTGTGTGATGGGTAGCAGTTGCAAGGGATTTATGCAAGCTAGTTACAAACCGCCGTTCCATGTCAAACATCAGAGAGCTTTGAAAAAGTCGTTTGTGGCTGTCGAAATGTTAGAAGATATGTTTAGAAATAATAACTTTGATGTTGAAGTAACGAGGCAAATGACTATAAGAACCTTTGAAACATTGCGATGGAAATAGGCCATTAAGTTTATCACAGATGCTGAGTTTTGAGAATTTGAAAAAGGATCAATGATGTACCGCATTATTTTTTAAATAAAAAAACTATCGAGGTTATTTGTGCTCATCAAAGCAATGTGGAGCACTCATTAAAAATAAAAATTTCAACATTTTCGTTTTGGTCATTAATTTCAATGTTTGTTATGTTTTGAACCTATAACTAAAAAATAGTTTTTTTAAATCGAAAACGTGTTTTAAAAATTTAATTTAAAAAATCGACTGTAAAGCTACAATTTCATAGTGTAATCTCCTACTACATTTCATAACTCGACAGTTTTCATGTCAAGTGATTTCCACGTCATTCTTGTCTGTTTCACCGAGTGAGAAGTATTCTCCATCGTGTTTTTTTGAATTGTTATAAATTCTCAATAAAATCTTTTAATCTAGCCCTAATTTTCAACTCAAAAAGCTTGCAAACTTGAACCTAATTTGAAAAAAAAATTACTTTCAGTTTATGCCTTTTATGTCTTTCAAAGATTTTCCACAAAAACCTTAAAAATGATAAAATGAATTTTTTGAAGGAGTAATTGTCCTAATAAAACAGCTACAAACTCAGGAGCCCCTTCCGTACTTGCCAGGGGATGGCGTAAACCTTTATTTTTTGGGCAGTCGCTTGATGAATGGCGATTATAAAACACTTGGAACTTGTTTATTAAGAAAGCATTTGGCTCGAAATGTTTGAGTTGGAGAGTCACCGCAAATAACAATCATTCAAACCCGCCACCGCTCCCTTTGCTGCCGTATTGTCTACACTTTGAATACTTCATTGTCCGGAGCGTGCTCAAGCCAACTCATTCATGAGGAAAAGAATTCTATTTTTGAATGAATAAAGTACTTGAAAGGGAATATAGGTGCTTCGAATGAGAATCCTATTGGATCCTCACTCGAAGAAGCTCTTATAACTTTATTACCTGTGATTCGGGAGAAGTATTGAATTTGATAGAACCAGCATTGCTTTCAAGAAGCCAGTTTAGTCGGTCGTTTGAGTGAAATAGCTTCCCCTAATGCACTTTAGCTGCCTTCCGAAAAGGAGTGTGTGTGTTGATGGTGATGGACTAAAAAGACGAAAGATTAAGAAAAAAGCAAATCTATAGGTCTAAAAAGAGGAAAAGCAAAGCTAAAAAAGCAGTGGGTGTTGCTGTCGTAGTGATGTTGGTGTCGTAGTGATGTTGGTGTCGTAGTGATGTTGTTGTTGTTGTTGTTGTTAGAGTGGTGTTATTTTAGGATTTTTGTTTGTTGTTGTTCTGGTATTGTTATAGTCTTGTTGTCATAGTGGTGATGTGAAGGTGTTGTTGTGATGGTAGTGATACTGTTGTCGCGTTGATACTCTGATGGAAGTGGTGTGGAGGAAGAAAGTGTTGTTGCGATAATGGTGGAGTTGCTGGACATGAGATGGAACAGGGAAGAAAGAGATAGTGATGAATTGATTGCCAAGTCATTACTGTGGTCACGTGCTTCAAATAAAAAGTTTATCCAATTCAACTGATTGATTTTTATGATCTTTTGTCAAATAAATTAATTATGAAGTTTTCATTTATAATATTTATTGCCACAAACATCAAATTTCTTTTCTTTTTGCAGCCATATTTTTCTTCATTAATCTTTCACTTTTAGTTTCGTGTATCGACGTCGTCGAAGTTAACGACAGCGGCGTAAATATTTTATTTTTATTATTTGCTTTCTTTCGCTGAACCTTTTTCTCACTCTCAGCGGCGTTTTCTTTTCAAATGTCTACAACGAACACCTTGTTATTTGAGTGATCTTGTTTTGTTTTTATTGTTTTGTTTTTATTGTTGGTTTGTTTTTGTTTTCATTGTTGATTTGTTTTTGTTTTCATTGTTGATTTTTTATTGTTTTTTCCGGATTGACGTTTAACAAAGTCAAATCTTTTTGAACCTTTTGGAGAAGTTTAACAAAATTCACATCTCACCCACACACCATTCAGACACCGTTCACACACAACTTCCACATCACTATAAAAAGTTCCTACCCCCTCAACACCCACACCCATAACTAAAGCCTTCCTTTTTCTTCCTTTCGTTCTTTTTCTTTATTTTTTTCAAGTTTTTTTCTTCATTTTCATTTTTTTTCCTTTTTTTGTATTTTTCTTAGTCACCACCATCATCATCAAGTGCACATGGAACGATGACAACTTTTTGATTTTTAATCAGAACTTATCGGCATCTGTGACAAGTGAGGTCCATCGTACGCAGCGAATTCCTCTTTTTCCCTCTACCAACGTGGATGAGCACCTTCCCACAATGAAGTGTGCTTCAGCCAGCGTAAAACACATTTTTATTAAATTAAAAAATAAAAATTCAAAAAGGGCTCCAGTTTCGTAGTTTTTAAAACAGTTTCTGTTACATTTTCTTGCTTGTTTCGTTTTTCTTTAAGCTTCAAATTTTTATTTTTGACTTATCATATTTTGGACTTTGTCGAGACTTGATTCAATAAGGCTCTATATAAAAAAACATTGTTTTGATAAAAAAACCTGGTGTGTGCTTGGCACGTGGTGGTTGGGGAGGAGTGGGAAGGTGTTGTTACAGAAATGCTCATGTACGAGACGTCTTCCATGCGACAACCCACTCTAAATTTCTTTGAAACAAGGTTTAAACATTCTTCATCAAAATTTAATGTACGATTCTGGGATAGGTTTAAAGAGGAAAAGTGTTATGCGACGTTGGAGAATTCGTATGACGATTATGTGACGTCAGAGAATTTGTTTGAAAATTGTGTGACGTAGAAACATTGTCGGCATAATGACGTCAGAAAAACAAGCGAGCCACAAACACAAGCACCACACGTAGACATTTTAATGTCAGCTCAAGTGTCTTTCCTCCCTCGTGCTGTTTATGCCCTAAAAAGTCAAACTGCCGCCCATTTGAATTTTTTTCAAGTTTACAGAATTATGTTATTTTTCCGGAATTGAATTTTTTCAATTTTGAACCAAATTTTTTTCAATTTTTTGATTTATCTGTTTTTTGTTTTTTTACAGGTTTTTTCACGGCCTTATTTGAAGCGTATCAATCATTTATATTTCATGAATGAAAGTGGCATAACATATCCTCGTCCATCAGTGTGAGCATGGCCTGATGACATTTCCCTCATTTCCATTCCTCTTCAATTTTTCTCAGCTAAGAACATCTGGCCAATTAAAAAAAATAATTGCGGTCTCTTTACAGGCCTGACGGGGTAAATAGCACAAACAAAACAACAAGAATCAACCAATTATGAATCAAACGAGACTTTCAAAGATTGTTCCAACTTCATTATTATAATTTTTATAGCGTTAAATTTAATTCGGAGCAACTATACTAATTTTTGTTGTTGAAGAAATTTTCTTTTTTGAATAAAAAAATCTTGTTGGCAACTACACAGCGGTATAATTTCACTATTTCAAGTTAGTTCCTAGTTTAATTCACCGAGAAACGTTGAGTTTGCCTGACTTTGAAGCCATACTTTTGTTTGTCATTTCCCTCCAGTGTGTTTAACTCAGTTATTTCAATTACAAACCCTTTCCAAAGTTAAAGTCAATATTTTCGAAACTTTCACGGAAGAGTGTCGAAGGATGCTCGTGGCTGTCTGCACAGCAACTGAATTATTGGCCAACCCCTTAAACAAACCAAATGCAGAACGGTCACTGTTACAAAAGAACAAAGTTATGACCCATTCGAGACTTCAGTTCCGGTCTTGTGTAACCGAACACTTCAATGAGTTGCCTTTTTCAGTTTTTTTAACCTTCCTTAAAACGCCACTGCAAAGAAGAATTTCCACAGAGCTCACTACAACTGTGCAAAGAAATTTTATCGACAGTTTTTTAAATTTTAAAAATTCATGAAAAGCTACACAAGCTGAAAACACCAAAATTTCTATTTCCTTTTCAAAATTAATAACTTTCCTATTCGTCAGCCCTTCGTAGTGAGTTTTTGGAGCGGTGAAATATTTATGACTTTTCTTTTGAATGCAACAAAAGCTAATGGCCGTTAAAAAAAGAAAAGACCATCAAACGTTTTCCATAAGTAAGCTGCACATATCCCATAATAAAATGTTTTTCGCACGCGGACACGCAAGCACAAGGAGACACTTCGACAATCATTCGAGAAGGCTCCAGCAATAAAAGACACCATCACTTGCAGGAGCAAACGGTGGTGTTAACACAGGCGGAAAAGCCAGCGGGATTTGCATAAAGAGGTGCTTTAACGAAACAATACAAACATGACTGCTGCTTCCAATAGTTTTAAGTTGAATGCTCTTTTAGAGCTTTTCGCCTAATCCAATAAAATCCTACCTCGTCGACTCTGGCTCCTTTGTCCAGCAGGTCAGAAGTGAGGTCGTTCATAACACTAACTTCACAACACGCATTAAACAAGCGAACATCACGTGGGCTATGAAGAAAGACAATTACCTCTCAAACATCTCACTCCAGACTTAATTAGCTGCATTTTGAAGATACCCGAGTGGAAATAATTACAAACACCCAAGTATTTTCAGCAATCATAAACGCTAATAGAACGCTCCAAACTTTTAAATATTAAAGGTCAGTGAAGTGAAAGAGAAGGAGATACTTAAAGAGTCGGACAAGCGGAGACTTGGAAGGCTGTTTCAAAGCTTCATAGTGACTTTTTATGGAGCTGCACCACCCTCTGGTCGACCAATCAACTCAACACATCGCATTAAATATTTTCTCTGTTGATTTTATTCGTCTTGCTTTTGTTTGCTTTTACACTAATCCAATCATTGCATTAAAAAATTCTTAAAATCATTGATTTTTAGTTGTCTTTTTTTAATTTCAAATATTTTTGCCTTTTTTATACCGAAAATCGAAATTTTGGTACGAAAATAATTGCAAGATAAAATTGAAAGAAATTTGTCTTCATCTTAGCTAGGAGGTCAAGAAACATCTGTTGAAAGATAAGCGTCCACGTCGAAGATTAATCTTTCTAAAAATGCAATTTACAAAATCCAACAGACAAACTCTTTCGCGACTTATGGAGCAGTTATCCAATATTTTATTCAATTTTTCAATTCTCTTTTAACTTGATTTATTTCTTTCTTGTATAACTTGTAGAGATAGGGAAATTTTTGAATATTGTAGTCAATTTAAAAAATTACTACTGATATTCCGTGTTAATACTACATAAACAAGGCAGCTTTGGTTGGAGCCATTAATTTTGTATTTTGAAATTTTTTTCGCAAGTTTCAAAGTGGCACAACGCTGAAGTGATTTAAAACCTAATCGCTTTATGTAGGTTGAAGGTATTATTTTTGAAATCTTTATATTAAAACCATGACACACTCCATAAATCATGCAGCGCCTTTCTTATTGAAATCATTTGGGAGTAGAAGTCACAAATATTTCAATCCCTCGAAGTCTTTCAACCCTTGGAACTCGGACTTCGGTCATCCTAGCAAACAAAAAGATTGTCAATTCTCGATTCATCACTCGCTCCGTCACTCTTCATTCATCCACTCGAGCCATCCGTCAGCCGATCATTCGATTATTTCTTCTTACCAATCATTTAACATTTTCATTACTTAAATCTCCATGCTGCCATCTGCATGCGAATGATTCCTTCAATAATCATTTATGCTCCCCTATCCGTCTCTCCTCCATCGATGCACTTCCATTTGGAGCAGGCCACTCCACTTGAAGGCCCATCCATCCACTTCGCCCACCACCCTTCCTCTTTTCTCTCTTCCGAAAAGCTTTCAACTTACCACATCCTTCCGTTTCCACTCACAAAAGTGTCGCAACACGGCTTTGTAGCTTCGCTAAATTGTCTTAAACTTTGCTTAGCTCTCGCTCGCATCAAACCACCTCTTGGAATCGTTAAGAAAAGGAGTTTAGCTGACAGAAGCACTAACTCTTAGACCTAATTGATGAAATTTCGTGTCAATGATGAAATTTCAAAAAAATTTTTGTTTCTTCTGGCTGATTATGAAATGTAAACAATATCAATATTTTTCTCTCTTTTACGGGAGAAGTTAAAATATTCAAAATTGGGCTTTTTGAATGGTCACTCTTTCAATATTCTTAAAGTTCGAAGGCACAAATGAATGGGAAGAAAAATTCAATGCGTTCCATTTTCCAGCAGTTTTGCTCATACATCCGTCTGCAGTCACAAAGGATCTGCTTCAAACGATGCGTTTGTAGAGTTTGGGATCTGCCGTGTGTGACATGTGAAGTGCTGTCACAATTAATTTGCAAATTCGGACAATAAATCTCTTTTGGGAACTTTTCAAATACTTTTATTTCCACGGTTTTTGAACATATTTACAAAAATGTATGTTTTATCAATTTTGCAACATATCAATCACCTACGATTTATCTTCTTGTCTTTCATACATCATACTTCGGACCATCATTCATACATTCACTCACCTCTCAGTTTTTTCCAGCCATATTTTCTCGAGACGCGTTGTAGTCAAAAAAATTTCTTCCACATACGTCTCCCACTCCACTTCCAATACGTTAATTGACATTTCATACAATATCTCTTCAAAGATCAATTATAAAGATTCCTTTTAAAAAAACTATTACGAAAATCATCTATAAAAATCATTTATAAAAATCATTTATAAAAATCATTCAAAGAATAGTTTTAGAAAATTCTGTACCTAAACCATCTCGCTTTTGGCGTGAAGTTTGGTGAAAGAAAATTGCTTGTCTTACAGACTGTCGGTGTTTAACTGCACATTCGCAAAGATCACACGGAGGGTGCTTGTGTGAGCCTGTTCCCAGCAGATTTCCTTTATCAAATATTCCATCAGACCCTCGCAACGATTTTAGAATATTATTTTTCTTCCTTGTCTCCTGCTGTTCGTATCGATTTTGGTCATTATTTTTGAAAGTTCGAAAAAAGACCTTTGTTCTATGTCAAAATGCACCGATGTTTTTTTAGATAAAACAAAGGTTTTCTTAGGTTCATTCACGTTCTTTTTTTGTACCTTTACACATATAAAGTTATTAATCTTATTTTATCATTCCAAATGGACGTGTTACAAGAGGAGAATATTACAGGAAATGACGAATTTAGTCTGACAAGCACATTTGATGCATAAACGCGGCGTATATCAGTGGTGTTGTTTGCTTGCAAGAATTTTTTTTGGCTGCTACTGTGGAAACCATACAAGGAAACAATGATGGCCAACAAGAACTACCACTGCTGCATTTAATTATTTCGTCAGAAATTTCAAAAAAGTTTAAAAATACATCTATTGCCAGAAAATATAATTAATTTTTGTGTGAGATAAATTTAGAAACAAAATAAAAATTAAATGAAGATTTGAAAAAACATCGGAAAAAATCTATAAAAATTCTTCCCAACTTGTCTCATTTGCTTGGCAGTTGTTCGACAAGTTGTGTATTAGCGTCTCTTGTCTGTCAAGACTTTATGAGTATTATGTCCGCATGAAACCTCTCTCAATCACTGTCGCAAGCGACTGTTCGCACGAACTTTCAGTGATTTCATCTTTAAGATTGAATTATTAAAGAAGGTCTCTTGAAGATGCATAAGTGCAAGCATGGAAAAAAAGTTCCAAAGAAAATGACCTGTACTAACAACGTATTAAAAACTCTAAAAAATAAAAGCGTATTTTAAAATTTTTATTGCCTAAATAAAGCGATTTTCTGGAGGGTATAAGGCGCGGATGCATGAGTGTATGCATGAGCACGGGAGTTTGTGATTTATTTGCGTGTGAAGGTAATGGATGGTTATCAATAAGCCCTGAGAGATTCTTTAATCATGACTGAACAAGATAGCTTAACTAAAACGCTTTTATACCCACAATCTTTGTTAATTTCAAAACCACTACTTTGGCTCCAAATAAGCCCTTATTTATACTCAATTATCGCCACTATTATTTTCTTACTTTGTTCCTGAAACGTGTTTTTAACTATGCAAAAAGGCCTCAAGAATGATTTTAATTGCAGGCTTGTTTGAATTAATCATCAATTGAGATGACACAAGCTTTTAATATCATCCGGAGACTTTTCTTTTGAAAATAAATTATTTTAATCAAATTATGCATTTTTTTGTAATATCATTTTCTTTAATTTTTTTCAATTTACATGGCAATGGAATTTTGTAAATTCCATTGCATGAAAATGAAGAAAAGGAGAACGCTTTAGAACGCCAGCCATTCCGAATTACGAAAAAAAGCTCTTCGCAGATAATAAATCAAATTTAAAATAAAATATGGCAGAATTATGCCTGGAATTCGTATGAAAACTGGAGCGTCAGTTCATTATAATTCTATTGGCGACGTAAAGTGTATGTTATGATGGTCGTTCCGATCAAAACAAGCAATATTTTTTCGTTTTTAAATTTTTGAAACATGATGGATGAAGAATCTTTAGTTGAGAATGAAATCTAGATGGAAATTTTCAGTTTTTTAAATATTTTTAACTAGTTAGAATAATGATTTATTGAACGGAAATGAACGGAAAAGTATTGCATTTTTCAGTAAATGATAAAATATTTAAAAGAAAGGAAACAAAATAATTATGAAACTGACGCTAAAAAGGAAGAAAGATATGGATGGTGAGCTTTATAGGCGTCTTGAATGCCTGTGTAGTGTTGTGTTGAAAATAACAATTGCCTCCCCTTGGAAAGCCAATTTTTTTGCCACGATATTCCTCCAAACATGTCGGCCGTTCAAAGGCAAACACTGCTGTCAGGACAGAAGGCAGCACAAACAGCAGTCTGATAAATGCCTCCATTGAGGTCGTTTGTCGTGAAGGAATAAATTTCTGTGAGTGATTCGGACAAACGCGGTCTGTGGACGGCTGTGGAGGACGAGATGGAGTCGATGATACGCTTGTTGGTGGCATTAGTGTGAGTGGCATCGAAGCACCTTTGATGATGTACTTAGCTTTCAGTGGGCTGTTGAGGATATTTTACGATGAGCATTACATCGGAGGCTTTGAAGTCTGATGAATGACACCACTCTCGCCTGACTTGACTAGATGATGCTGAAATGTCTTTCGCACTCCTCCTTGCAAAATTCACCACGACAAGTTCACTCACGTTTGCTATTTCAATTAGACTAATAAAAGCACATGTTGTTATTTATTTCACATGTTTATTTCAAATATTTTTTGTTTGTTTTTAACATGCTTTTAACGTTTTTCTTAATATTTTTATTCTTTTCAATAATATTCTGCAGAATGACCAATGTTAATACTTCTGGCACGTTTGGCAAAAACCCTCTTGAGAAGAATAATTGAGGGAAGGGCGGAACAAATCAACACAAAGTTCCTTGTCTGCTTGGTGTTGCCTATCTGAGCTGTACTTTCTGTGGTGTATTTCATTGCAAATATGCTAATCATTGCGTGGTCAGTGATCAAGGTGTCGACCTTGAACAACGCTGCCAACATCACATTACAAAGCAATTGCATGTCATCCATTTGTAGCCACACAAATGTCCATACATTCAACTATGACGAAATAAAACACAAGCAGACTCTAGGTCGCTGGGAGAAGAGGTGAGGCTTAGGAACGAACGAGATACCGTCGCAAACATGGTCATTCTGCCAGACCCTTCGCAACAAGTGATGAAGGCAAGCCACATCAAGTCCTGGAGTATCTACGCCACCACCATCTCTCTCGACCACTTCTTGTATCTGCAAGTGTGGCGACCCAGTCGAAGCGCCCGAGAGGCACATGAGAAGTGGAAGAGGAGGAAGACACACAACGACACGTGGCATCTACCATCTCTCTCGTACCGCCTTGTGAGCCAAGTGCTTGTGCATCCACGCAAGTTGCGTCTGCACGAGATCGTGATGGAGAAGGAGTTTGAAGTGGAGAGGGGAGATGTCTTGGGAATCTACTTTCCCAAATTCAATCCTGTAGGCTGGTCTTCAGTGCCTTGTTCCCAACACCCTTTTCAGCCACACCGCTTCCATCATCCATCCTCCACCAAGAAACCTCTCAAGCAGGGTGTCGAACTGTCTTTCTCGTCTCTTTCACCAGTGTCCAAATCTTCTTGTCGACTCTACTCCGTCATGGCTCATTTTGGTGAGTGTATTGAAGTTGTTAATGCTATGAAATTCTATGAAAGCCATTAAAATTCTTTCGCATTACAGTATAGATTACACGCAACTTAATTCTCAGCTTTGAAAAAAGTAATAAAGATTAGCTTTAAAAGGTCCAAATTAAATTTATTCTAGATTTAATTTTTACATTTATATCTGGAATTATTAGACTATTAAGAACATTTACAGCTTATTCTGCTGCGATAGTTAAACACTAAGTGCCGACATTGAGGTGCTTTTATATACGAAACACTCTTCTTTATTCGGGCCGTTATGGAAATTTCTATTTGTTCTTCTTTGTTTATTTTTGAAAAATTCATGAAAATCTATTAAAACAAGACTGAATTTCCTGATGCTACAAAATCAATATGAATGACTCGCAAGGATTTAACCTCCCGTCACTCTGAAGGGAAATCTTTATTTTTGCATATTACACTGTTTTCCTGTTTTCATCAATGGAATTGTTCGTTTTTAACCAAAACTAAAATATTAATTCGAGAATGTTTTTCGCGATGCTCGAAGTTATGAAAGAGTGCAATATGAATCGAAAAGCACACGTTAGTGTTATGGAAGCCGCTGAGTGTTCACGCGGTGTGCATACATCGTCAGTGGCTATCTCGCCTGGGCTTTGATGAATGGCTGTCAAAGGTGGAATAATTCGAAATATTTCAACAACAAAAATTCGAATGATGAAAGGTCATGGCGAGGCTAGTGGAACGTGTTTTGAAGATTGCAACATGTCTGTTGTAAACCACAGATTACTTCTAAAAAAACATTGAAAATCACATGAACAGGTTCGATTTCTGGTTTGTACTGGTGGATAACGAAGAAGGAATAATGGAAAATTAGAAGAACTCGTTGGGCTGTAAGGAAGCTCATTAGTGCATTGGAACCGCACTTCACTGCGAGCTGTGAAAGCCATGAAGTTTATAGCCACCAAGATAAGGATGATTAAATTAATATCGGTATAAACTTCTCGAGAGATTCTAATTATTTTCATTAAACCCCATTTATGGAATATTTCAATTGTCGGACATAGAATTTGCCGTGCCTATAGTTGTGACTCAAGCCCAAGGGTTGAAAAGCCTTATTAAATCAAAAATGTTTATGGAAAAAGCATTTGAGCACGAACAAAAATTAATGAAAAAAATATGAAAAGATTTTCAACATGAAATTGTTTTGATGTTTTGTTTTTATTAAAAATTTTAGATTTTCAACATTTAGTTAATTATCAAAAAAAAAATTAATTTTGTTTTAAATCATTCAAACTTCATCGAATGCTTCAAGATGTTTTGTTTCAAAAAATCAAAAGCTATTTTTTGGTTACATCATCGGATTTTTTTCAAAAATTTGTTAATGAATTTTCGAAGAAAAAATATGAGATTAATTTTTTTAATTTCAAAAGATTCCAACGTGAAGACCCGGAACCATTTTGATAAAATAAAATTAGTTTTGAAATTATTAATACCCGAAAATTAAATTATGAAAAATTTCCAGAATTCTTTCGCCAACTTTTGAGTTTTTGCAGATTCTTATTTGAATGCACTGTCACACTGTACTACCTTTTTTGCGCAAACTAATGCTTGGCTCAAATTATTATTATTACATTATTATTATTATTATTATTATTATTATTATTTATATTATTATTATTATTATTATTATTATTATTATTATTATTATTATTATTATTATTATTATTATTATTATTATTATTATTATTATTATTATTATTATTATTATTATTATTATTATTATTATTATTATTATTATTATTATTATTATTATTATTATTATTATTATTATTATTATTATTATTATTATTGTTATTATTATTATTATTATTATTATTATTATTATTATTATTATTATTATTATTATTATTATTATTATTATTATTATTATTATTATTATTATTATTATTATTATTATTATTATTATTATTATTATTATTATTATTATAATTATTATTATTATTTAATTGTTGTTATTTAATTATTATTATTTTATTATTATTATCAACTTATTATTATTAAATTATTAGACCGCTAGTGTGTTTTTTATCGAGTATTTTAGTATAAAAAATCGCCCCTGTTTAAGATACGGCTTTGTGTAAAGTATTCCTTTTCTTCCATATTTTTTTGTTTGAAGTATTTTTGTTTGTTTGGAGTAAAACATTTTGTGGAGTATTTCGTTGTTTGAGATGATATTCTGTGTGAAGTGGTGCTAGAGGGGGCTCTTAATTCACGGCCAGCAATAAGCTGCTTCAAATAATGCACGGGTGAGATGTATGAAGAAGGTCCCTTAGTTTTTTTATTATGACATATTTTTATGTCATATCCCGTTATTACTTTTTACTTTTAAAGGACAAATTGCATAAAATAGATTTTTTAATGAACATTTTTATGCTATTTCCACAAAAGTTAATGAAAAGGTATCAAAAATAGGCCAATATTTTCTTTATGAATTTCAAAGGTACATCTGGGTGAATGGAGTGAATAAGTGATTACATTATCAACACGTGGCATTCTTCAAAACTTCTCAACAGTCGTATGTGTGATGTTTAAAGCTTTTATTGCACGGATTGATGAATGTTTATTGTAAGTGAGAGAATTAAAGATAATGGAGACAGATGGACTTAGCTCGGAATTGCCTCCGAATTACACGTGAGATCACACGAGTTGAAGTTGCATTTTTAAACCCCGTGTTGGTTTCATTTATTTTTCTGTCAATTCAAAATACCCGAAAGTGAAACATAATACGCTTTCGAACAGTGTGTACTCAACGCTATACAAATGATTTGATTACATTAGATTGTGATAGGAACAGCTTCTAAACAAGGTTCTGCGGTAGCTTCAAAAAAATGAAAAAAGTCAAAAGATTGAATTTTCTGTAAAGTTGAAACAACTATATCAAATTAGTAACCAAAGATGTAAAGAGAGGGTTTTTTAATTTTGAAAATGTTTATTAGGATTTCTGAGTGGATCCTTGTAAGGTCCCGTGACTCTCTTCGCTTTGGAGGGCAGCTCCTTCGTTGGCTGAAGTCATCAGTGCATTAATGCTTGCATGTAATCACTCAGTAATAACGCATCAGGCTATCCATCATTGTAATAGAAGACATGAGAAGCGATAGCTATCGCAAACAGGCAATAAGCCATTTGGAACTTAATCAGTACCCGCATCGGCTACACTTCTCTTAATTAGACTGATATTTTTGATGGATTTATTGGGTGCTGTGGAATGACGGATGAATAAAGACTAGCAGAATGATTGATTTTTAAGCTGTGGTAATTAATAAAATTATAAAATACTTTATGGAGCTTTAACTGTTTAAGTGGAAATGAAGAATAAGTCGTGAGTAGAGAAG
>OX387251.1:5703883-5716383 GCA_947562095.1 Branchellion lobata | reverse complement strand
TTTAAGTTGCAAGTGAGCAAAATCAGTCTTAAGAACACTCAGGTTTCGAAGGTTTTCGACTGATTATGCAATAACTAACTTGAAATGATGAAAAATTGATCAAAGTGAGCGTCTATCAATTGTTATTTTCCAATTTTTTTGATTATTTTTATAATTTCCGTTTTTTTAATAAATAATCAAAAAGATTTACCAAATGTTGCATTACCAAATCTTTCCTCGAGTTGAAAACCAAAATCTTATTTTTTATAATTTAACCTCCACAAACTTTAATTCGACCCGGAACATCACATGCATTCTTCCTACAATCTAATGAGCTTGAAACAAACCTCCCATCAAAGGAGTCTGTCCCATAAACACATCTAGTCAATCCATACCATTGTAATTACATCCACTCCACATCTGGTGAAAAAAGCAAAAGATTGCGACTATTCGAGAAGATCAGGTAATTTTGTTACCTAATTATACTTGGAAAGCAATGGGCACTTCCCGTCTTCTCAAAAGTGTTTGGTGTTGTAATTATTTGCAACAAAGCGCCTTCACTGCCGATTGCTCGTCAATAAGACACGCAGGCACCATAGCGCATAACTTATCCCAAAGTTTTTAAGGGCGCTTGTAAGACAAGGCCGACAAATAAGCTCCTTCAAAAGCTCATTTACCCAGTCAGTCTTTCTCACGCCTCAAGGCTCGCTTAGGAGCTCGTAAAGGCTTCAACTCATGAAAACTTCAACGAATTTTCCAGCTTCCTTGTTCTTGCACAACCTTGAAACGCTTCTTGATATTAAATTAAACTCCCACGCCACTTAACCTCTAGACCTGCCTACGCAAGCATCCTACATGCGAAGTTGCTCTCCTAAATTTGAAAGTTTCCACACTGGGACTATCGTGACTTGATTTATCCCGCTATTACCCTCTACCATGTGCCTTCCAAAGTTATGCGCATGCGCACGAACATCGCCACGTCTTTGTCTGTCTTTTTTTTTATTACTCTTTATGAAAAAAATTACAATATGCCTTTGCTATCCAGCAGTGAAAACATTTTTAGAGCAAGTATTTCGCAGACTGGCTTCTTGCCTGAATTTTGTTTTTTTAAATATTTTTCTAGTAACTTTCCACAGTTTCCACATAATCAACTTGCAAAGATTTTAATTTTGAGCTTAAATTTACTTTTATTTTGCTCAAATAATCCCAAAAATGTTTTGTTCCACAAAATGTCAGCTTACTACTTATAAAGTCATGCAGCTTGCCTCGCTGGAATGATTGAGCAAGGCCGACACACGAAGCACAAGGATCAGCGAGCGACAAAGACAGCAACGCAACATTCCTCAGTCGGGGCCATAGATCAAACTCAACGATCTAAAATATGCATTTGACGAAATTTAGTGTCACCTGTCAATGTATGGCTCTAAAAAACTTTAGCCTCAATGCCACTATTATTATACTTTCACTTGTATTTTATTGTAATGTATTGTTATTGTTTTCCATCGTTCTGTTAAGAAACGAGTGATTTAGGGAAAGGCGCGTTTCGTGGAAGTAGGATAAGGAGTTCAAAAGATGACTTTCGAAATCGAATGAATGGAATTATGACGTGGCGTCGATACTTTTGTGTTTTACTGCTTCCTCCTTAAGCCAGCAATGTTTTCAAATGGCCACAAGTCACGCTGGGTGGGACATTCATGCACGCGCGGTGGTCATTTTAAGTTACGTAAAATAATTTAGAGGAGCAGTGGACTTCCTCTTTGAAAGTGAGGATCATTGTAAATTTTGAAAAGTTGAAAAAGAGTTGAGTAATGAAGAAAATGCTGATGAAAAACATGGAGATTTAAAAATAAAATAATTTTCAAAAAGTTTTTGAAAATATTCAAAATGAAAATAAAAATAATTCCGAAGAATGAAGTTAACAAATATGAATAGAAGTTTGAATGGAATTGTGGAATGATTTTTTTATTTGACTAGTAAGAAATAAAAGTCAGTTGGCAACGAGAGGACTGCGTGTCGGAGATGTCTCCGATAGCTGCCTTAATATGTGCTTCTTGGGAGTTCAAATATTTCGATGCACTCATAAATTCATATTCATGTCCTATAAAAAAGCATTTAGATAGAATAATTTCGTCAACTTGTCCGTTTTCTTGGAATGTTTTTATGTGCAGTCATAAACCTTAGCGTTAGATGTCCATCAGTATCGATGGAGAGGCTTTCAAATGGAGTTTCAAAATGTTTGAAGGACGCAAAAGTGAATTTATGGTTCCAACTGGGAAGGTAATACGTCCAGACGTAGGAAAACGACTTTTCGATGTAATATTTACTCAGACCATACATACTGGAGTTTGTGGTGAGTCTGCTGAAACATAAGAAATGGAGCTGAAATATTTGCCTGAAAGAAACAAATGATTATGAAAAAACATTCCGTGGAGTTGTTTGTTGTGCAGAAGACTTGATGGCAAACCACGTAGAAGCAGCATCTATCAGGATGTAAGCTGTTGCGAAACAAGATGATTCAAAGAGGTGAATGTCTGTGTGTTTGCTTGTGTGTCTGTTTGTCTGTCTGTTTGTGTGTATATTTGTTTTTTTGTTCCTGCTTGTGTGTCTGTTTGTTTATTTGTGTGTCTTTTTGTTTATTTGTGTGTCTGTATTTTTTATTTGTGTCTGTTTGTTTATTTGTGTGTCTGTTTGTTTATTTGTGTGTTTGTTTGTTTGTTTCTTTTTGTATCTGTTTGTCAGTCTATTTGTTTGTTTTTCTGTTTGTGTATCTTTATGTCTGTTTGTCTGTCTGTGTGTCTGTCTGTTTGTTTGTCTGGGTGTCTGTCCGTGTGTCTGTTTTTGTGTCTGTTTGTCTGTTTATCTTTGTGTGTGCACTGTTCTTTAGCCACATCTTTCTCAAAGACATTAAAATCCATTAAAACTTCCCATTAGATTAGATTCGAATTTAATTTATTTATTGCGAATAAATAAGAGATAAACGTTTCCAAGTGACACTGCGGAAGATGAACGTCTGAAAAATGAGAACTAAAGTCTGAAAGATTATTTTGTTTGTTTCTTTTTTCTGCCACAAACAAGTTGATTCCATCTTAAGCTATGAATTTTTCTTGTTTTTGACACCTCAATAAGCCCTAAAAAAGCCAACTTCAACAGTTTTGTAGGGTCGAAGAGAGTCTTCCATAACTTGCGACTTCATAGTGCATGTGAGCTTCTCTTTTTATTCATTTCTCATTTTTGAAACATTCTTTTTAATGAAAGAAATGAAATTTGCGTCTGGGTTTGTTTGTAAAAAGCATTATATAGAAGTAACTCTCAGTGTTTGCTCTCCCCTTATTTGGTTTCTAAGGAAGATTATCAGTACAAACACGAATATTATTATAATGGCATTTTAATCCCAAAGTTTGAAAGTGAAAAATATTTCAAATGTTTTCTTTATTAACAGAAAACAACCACGATCGTTTTGGTTTTGTTTTGGCTTTTAATCCTTTCAAATATTTCCGTAAACGACCTGCCATGACAAACGGGGTTTTTTATTTTATTTTTATTCAAATAATCTCAAGTTGAATTTTTGCAAATCTTATCTGTTAATCTCATTCAAAAGATCTACTGCCGTCTAAATCATCTTTACTATCCTCCCCATTCACGTTTTCAACTCGAAACAAAAACGTGAAAAAGTAAAAAAAAAACATTCCGACGTTTCTTTTAAACGCTGCCTCAGTTCATTAATCCAGTTGTCTTGCCTTGAAGCACCTATGGTTGTCTGACGAGGAATTGAGGGGACTTTTGCGGGCGATTAATCTAGCCTGCTTCAATTTTTGAACAAAATGTAACACAACAGCAACTTTAAAAAATATTTTTTGAAAGTTTTGCAGTGTTTATCTTATTGATTGTATAAGTATACATGATTTTGTATAGTTTTTATTAATCAAATTCAGTCAGCCGATAAACATATTACAAACCATGGCAAAAAATTGAAAAAAGATAAAAGACCGAATTAATATTTTGAGATCGCCTGTGTTAATAAATTTTTGCTGAAAGAGTTGAAGCTTCATTCAGACTCCTACTTGAACCATTCTTTCCGATTCTTCATAAATCATTTAACAGGTTAGTGAGTCAATCTTTATGGGCGAATCTTTTAAACGAAGCCATTTAAATGTATTTTAGAAAAAAAAACACAAAATAAATGGTTAAACGTCAGTCCTCAGAGTTAAACTTTTTCAAGTTCTTCTCCAAGTTGAAATTATTTAACAGATGTCTTAAGGAAGTTTTTGACCATTCAAAACATTCGTCAAGTTGAAGGAACGGCAGAAAAAACTGAAAAGTTATCTATTCAAAATTTCTAAAATTAGTCGTCAAAAACTTTTTAATGTTTTAAATTTATAAAAACCGTCTTTTTTCTTTCGGAACGAAATTTTGTTCATTCTATAAAAGATTTTGATGTTTGAAATCTAACATATTAGCTTGCATCAAAAAAGCACAAACATGAAAAATTATGTTTCACGCAAGGTTTAACTTTTTTTAAAAATTCAACAAAGTCTCTCGTTTTTGAGGTGTAATGTTATTTTTGTCAGCAAACAAAACAAGTAGCTAAAGAATCATAGAAAAAATAACGATTTCATTGCAAAGAAACAGAATATCCGTTAGTGTATCAACGTTCCGTAGAGTAAAAATTCTAAAAAAATGAAATGAAAAGAGCTAACTAAACAAGTTGAACGTGTTTTAATTTAAATTATGTCGAAATGTCAACAGCTTTTTGAATTAAAATAAGTGTTAAACATGGCAATAAAACAACATTGATTTTTTAAACCAATTCCAAAAATTTAAGGTTAAAGTTTTTTTCTGAGTATTTGAAATACAAAGAACGTGTATATTCACTGTTAGTGTGGCGACATACACTGATTGACGTGTTTACTTCATAAAACCCTCCACAACTTCCCAATCTCACCCGGTGCAAAGTTTTTTACTTTACCATTTTTTTACCTAGCAAGCTCTTCGTTTGCATTTAAACTCACACAATAGACCACACCCTACAACGCTTTGACCACAGTAACAACAAAAACAACGTAGCCACACCACTTAATCGCATTATCATATGTGGGTGAGTTCAGAGTCTCGAGATTTTCCCTTAGAAAAATCCTCGTTTGAGTCGGACAGACTGCCATCTACTGGAATCAGCCAGAACTTGTCGTCGTCGAAGTAGTCGTGGTCCGTGGGGTGATCAAAGACGGGTAGTTTCAAAATCACCCCTTGAAAAATGATGGGGATGGTGGTTGTAGTGGTGGCGATGGTGATGATGATGGTGATGATGATGATGATGATGATGATTATGATGATGATGATGATGATGATGATGATGATGATGATGATGATGATGATGATGATGATGATGATGATGATGATGATGATGATGATGATGATGATGATGATGATGATGATGATGATGATGATGATGATGATGATGATGATGATGATGATGATGATGATGATGATGATAATGGTGACGGTGGTAGTAGTAGTGGTGACGATGGTGATGATGACGATGGTGGTGTTGGTGATAGTGACGTGATTCAATAAGAGTTAATTTTTCATTATAATTTAAACAGGTTGGTTGCTTATAAGATAGCAAATTCGATGAGAGACCATTTTTCCTTCCAACGAACCCGTCACGAGGCCTCCGAAGACTGCGAATCCCATTGTGACACCCAGGCATATGGCTTGTGTGCCTGCCAGGTAGGCGGTGGTGTTTTCTCCAGACTTGAAAACCAGTCCCAAACTGTGAATGTGAAAGTTCCTTGAAACCATCAACCTCATAGAAAGGGCGGTGGTCTGTTACTATAAAACGTCATTACGAACAAAGACCTAATGAAATAATCCTTATGAATTCTTTGAAGTTTTTAGCTTCAAAAGCCCCTCAAACAAAGCACATTCACAAATCACTTGCAAAATCATAAATCCTAGTAAAGGATTTATAAGCTGGCTCTGGGACTCAAGATCCATAGCTACTACAATTTTCCTGTGCTTTGTAAAAGCCCTTTATTTATAGCTTTTTGAATTATATATGCCAGCCAGTGTTTTCTTCAAATCGCTGCAAGTCAAACATTTCAGAAAAGCTTCAGACCCGATGCGATCTTCATAAAATTTTTATTTGCATTTTTTTTTTCATGACAGAACCATTCCATTCTGCCCATTAGTCTTCCTTTGCAACGCCCCTTCCCAGCCATCACTCACTAGTTGCCATACTTCTCGCTTGTGGCCACTCCAGCTGCCAGAATGGAACCGAGTCCTTTGAGATGGCAGTCGTTTCGAAATCATCAGTCGTTTCAACAAGATAAAAAATTTTTAGCTTTTTTTGAATTATAATTTCAACAGAACATATTATCACTAAATAACACCGAAAAAAGGAATATTGAAAATCTGTATTTTCTGAATTAATGTTTTTTTAAATAATTAAAGTTTTCAAAACCTGAAATGAGGCCTGGCATTCCGTGGAGGTTGTGGACGCCACAGGTGTCATGCAGGTGCAGGAACTTGCTGAGGAAAGGCTGTTGGAGGGTCACTATACAGTTAGAAAAAATTTAAATTCAAATTTGCAGTTGACACTGTGTGAAAGAGGTTGTTGACAAGTTGGTGTCGTGGTGTTTGAAGGGTTAGTGACTGGTGGTGTCGTTAATGCGTTACTAATGTGGGAGTTTTCGGGTAATTTTAAATTTCAGGCTTCTGGCACAAAAGAATGGGATTTTTAAACATGAAAATTAAAACATTTCAAGCTAGATTAAGTGAGTTGGCTGATAAAACAAAGCAAAAGTTGGGAATTTCAACGGAATTTTAAAAGTTGCCATGAATGTTGAAACACATTGTCAAAGTGATCTGCGTAGAATGCTCTATTGTAATACACTGTTGTAGAATGAATGCAGCATAAGTGTGGCAATAACAATGAAATAAAAATGAAAATATTAAAATATTTATCCTAACAATCAAACTTATGAACTTTGTAGAAATTAGTATAATAATAGTGTAATCAATTTTCAGGTATTTATGAACATGCATTTGTGAAAATTAAGAGGGTCGAACGTAAATACTTATTTAACTTGAAAGTTACCTATCTACCTCTATTGTTAGGTTGTAATTTGTCAGTTTTAAGCTTTCAAAAAGAAAATCTATTCTTTACTTTTCTGAACTTTTTAAAAGTTGCAACTCGATAAAAAGTGAGCCAATTTTCATTGGAACAACATTTGATCTAGCCCTTTCTATTGTCAAGGTGTCAAAAACATTGAATCAAATTTATTAAAAAAATAATTGTAGGTTTGCTTCAGGATGCAATTAATGCGTCGACTGTATCAAAAAAAAATTCACTGACTTGTTAATTTTTAAATTGACTCTGAATAGACTTGAAAAGACTAAAAAAATTAAGTTAATAATCACATTTTAAAATTTTTTTTATGTGCAGTAAAACCGACATAAAATGTTAATTGGTGCATTGGATAATGCCGATGTAAATGCACCTTTTTCTACTTCTCTTTCACGTCTGGCTTTTTTATTCTTTCTACAAATTTTTTACAGCCACGTTTTACATCACAAAAACTTAGGCTCCTATAGATATCCTTAGCCAACAACCCATACATATGCTCCTACAAAAGACCCCTCTTCATTTCCTATGCACCTTTTCATAAAACTCCCAACCAACCGTCAAGAACTGGAAGCCCAACACACTGACGCAGCCAGCGACGATGCCAATGAGAACTGCTCCCCAGGGCTCTATCACCATGTTTGCCACCGAACCCACGGCCACACCACCCGCTAGAGACGCGTTCTGCACATGAACCTGATCAATGTTCATGAATGGTTCATAAACAATTCACAAATGGTTCACAAACAATTCACAAACGGTTCACAAACAATTCACAAAAGGTTTGCGAACATGCTCACAAATTATTAGCATTAAACTGTGCAATGTTTGAAGCCCGTTGAGATATGAATGAGCGGCATAATAACATGCATTCACTTGAGCCCCCTGCGGTCACAAGCCATCATTAAGACCCATCCTTCTCACCATATTGAACTTGTTCTTCTTGCCGACCAGCGATGACATGATGAAAGTGGCCACACAAGAGGCGGTCAGTGCGTAGTACGTGTTCACAATGGCCCGCAACCTGCCGTCTCCAACGGCTGCCGAAGCGTTGAAGGATGGCCAACAGATCCAGAGGAAAACAGTTCCTGCAGTATGAATGGGTTGGCAGTTTTTTTAACCATTGCCAAAATTCTGAGAACTTTCTAATATTAATTTAGTCGAAATGCGTGATTATTTCAAGCCATTAATTAGCTGTATCTAGCTGATTAATTTAATTACGCCATTAACTCCCAACAGCGTTTTATCTTCATCGACTAGAACCCTTCAAGGAGAAATCCTACTGGGAGATCTAGTAGTGAAAATAAAATTATGCCCGAACTTAAATAATTATTCATGTCGTGTAACTCCATAAACAAAAACGACATTTGAGAAACGTTACCAAAATAGAGGCATTTGTGCGACAAATGTTTTATAATAAATCACGAATGACAAATACATGATTGTTTTCAAGAATTTTCTACAGAAACAATAAAAAGTCTAATTACTTCCATACTAGCCCTTGTAAAAAAACCATTTAAGTACTTCTAACAACGAAAATGTTCACGCGATTTAATCATTTAATTATTTTTTTATTCACTCATTAAATAAAATAAAAAATGAGTTCTTAATTCAATTATTCATTCGAGGGATTCTTCATTAATTTATTCAATTAATTATACTCATAATCTTTCCATCCAACACCCCTTTCAGGAACTACGTACCAATCATGGAGAACAGATCCGACTGATAGACAGAATCCTGCTTCTCCTTCATTCGACGTATGTCTTTGGAGTACAGAATCCAAGCGACACAGAGGCCAAAGTAGGCTCCGAACATGTGTACCACCATTGAATCTCCTACGTCTGTGGCCTTGCAGTCACAGTGGATTTCGTAGATTAAAGTTCATTATTATTTATATTCAATATTTGCTTGCTGCATCACCCGAGGAAACTTGTAACTCTCGCGTTTGAACAAGCTTAGATTAATCATTACGCTTTGTTTTAGAAGGAAATTAAAATGTTGAGAATGCCATGAAAATAAGATTGGTCGTTTTATCGTATTTCATTATGTGTTGAAGGGGTGGTTGTAATTTATGATTGCACTTTTGAAAATTATTAAGCGCTGTAAGAATGTTCAAATAAGATTACAGAAAATTACATTAGCTTGAAATACAATACAATACAATACAAACACGAATATTATTATATTATACTAGATGAAACTAAATTGAATTATATTATATTATATAATATAAGATAGGATTAGTACCTCAAAGTATCCAATGACGAGGCGGTAGTTGCTTTCGTACACGAATACCTCGAGGAAGACCATGATAAGAAGCTGCAAAGGACTCGTCTTGCCCAGCACAGCACCGAACGATATCAAAACTGCAGCTGCGGCGAAATCAGCGCCTGTAATACTGTGTTGCATTTGGATTTTTGTTAACATTTTTACGGAGAAATAGGAAAGCTTTTGAAATTTATAAATTATTGACGATCATTTGAAGCTTGGAAAACCAAGGTGAGTACGAACGTTTCAACGTTGGTGGGAATGTCGCTATTGTCGGAGGGGTTGACGTAGTTGATGAAGCCATTGATGAGTGTCTGCCACTGGATGGCAAAGGCGCCAATGAGAAAGTTGAAGCCCACACTGCTGAAACCATACCTCTTGAGGAAGGTCATAAGGAAGCCGAAGCCGATGAACATCATGATGTGAATATCTTGGAACACTGCGAGCAGTGGGTGCGTGTGGTGTGTTGGGAATATGTGGTGCAATTAGATGAGATGAATCAAGAAAAAATTATTGTTATTGAAACTTACTGGAGTAGTATTGTTCAATGTGAGCCTCAATTTTTTCGATTCTTTCTTTCAAGTCGGTATCACTGAGGTCTTTGGGATATCCGAAGTTTTTGTCGTACCTCACGAAGAAACCGAACAAGATGAGGATTCCTATTTCCATTGCAGCCACGGCCAAGGTAATCTTGCCAGGAAAGCGACAGTAGTTCTTCATGTTTTCTCGACTGTTGGTGCCAAGTCTGATTCGAAATTGTCTACAAAATACTCAATTTCTTTTGCTAAAAATCCCTACTCTTGGTGTTTGTAGTCTAAAAAGACGAAAATATCAATTTACAATGTTATCAAAGACATAACAATAAGAGCTCACGTTCTTATTCGAAAGTCATAAGCTAACCAAAAAGTTCGCTGATTGTGGCATAGCAGTTGTCAATCATATAACACGATTATATAGACGCAGCTTATGAGAGTGCACAAAAGGAAATAAGTTAACAGAGCCTTTGATTGGTGCTTTTCGTCACCCCTGAATGCTTCTGTGCTGAAGTTACACTATAGTCGTCGTTACTCTAGGAAATAAACTTTTTGACCTCTGTGCAACACAACGAAGAATATTATTAGAATGGCACTGGAGCATGAAAGCTTTTTAAATGGGTTATTTCAACTAGTCAAAGATCATTCACCACCTTTAAAGTCTGCGCTTTCCTCGTCGCTCAAGTTCATGTTTGTGTTAAACATTCTATGAAAAATATAGAAGGAAATAACCTCATTATTTCAACGTCAAATTTTTTCTAAATTGATATTTTTTGAATTTTGAGGTTTTTTGAATTTGATTTTAACTTCAGTCAATTCTTTATCAACTTTTCTCAAGGATAATTTTTAAAATCTCATGAATACTGTAGCTCAATTCATCGCCATATAAATATAAATATTGAAACAAACAGGCAACCTTTTGGTGCTTTGCAGCCTTTTTTAAAAATAAAATAGAAAATTAAAAAAAAAATTCATGGCTTCTTTGAAAGTTTAAGAATGAATCAGTGTCTGTTAGTTTTCAATGTTATTCCAAGTATTTACTATCCTCGCTCGATAGTTAACTGCAGCTTTTGTCTAAATCTCAGCTTTATGACAAGATTAGGGACTTGCGTTATTGATAATATCTTTACAACCCAATCATATGGGTTGTATGCTTGTTGTAACTCGTCGCTGTGTATGCTAACATTTCAAACTAACGGTGTATTTGAAAACAATTTAATGAGCGTTTGTTTTTTTATAGTCTTTATTGAAGAAACTTCAGAAAAACGCTGGACATGGCACAGGTGAATGAATGAATTTTCATTACAGAAGACTATGTAATAGTGGTCATATGAATGTTCATTACAGAAGACTATGCAACCATACGAATGTTTCGGCATCAACGCCATTGCCATTTTTAGGCTACTTTGAATTCTTTCTCAGTATAGTTCATAGGTTCTTCATGCATAGATCTGTTACTAAAGTTTTCACTGTGACATTCAACCGCCAGAAGTTTTTGGCCACTCAGCACGCGGTATGTTTTTTTACTTGAGGTACCTTTCTTAAAAGTCTGACCTTAACTGGTAATTTAATCTAATCGAAGCATTTTTATTGCGTTCTTGAACACTATTCTGTTGCGCATTCTCCTTGTAGTCTTTTATTTCCAATCATTCTCATAATAATCTCATCTCGAGCTCAGTTTTACTGTCTAGCAAGGTACTCACAAGATAACGGACGACAGACACATTACCAAATAATATATTTATTGTTGAAAAGTTTAATTTTTATTTTGTTAAGTTGGGTGAAAGTCGAAAAAAAGGCGTGTTAACAAAGCGATTGTAGCTTACACGGTTGATCAATGAATATCAAAAACGATTCTGTTATTTTTCACTCGATAGGTTAATAAAAAAACACTTTTAAAAACGCACTTTCTTCTGAATATCTACTGAGAATATAAAAACAAGATTCATTAAAAGTTAATGTTTCACATTGTTTCTGTAATGGAACTTCCACTATTTCTTCATTAGTAACTGCCAACCACCAACACCGATTGGCACCGGATTAAGAACTTAATAAATTAATAAAATTCATAATTCGAAAACAATCTTTATTAACTCATCAAACCACCACTTCGCCAATTTTTCAAGCATTTTCCAACAGACTATTTTTCGCCTTCTCAGCAATGTGCAGAGACGCATCAATGGGAATGAGCCAGAAGTCCTCGTCATCAAAGAGGCCCTCTTTGCTGGGTGGCTCGAAGACCGCTAGCCTCATAACGAAGCCTGGAGATGGACAAAATTCAATTTATTTCAATTAATTTTAATTAGAATCATTAACCTAATTTATCTATTTTTAGTTCATTTCAGTTCAATTTGATTGATTTCAATCCAACTTATTTAACATTATTTCAGTTTTATTTAATTTGATTAAGTGTATCAATAAACTGAATAATTCCGGTGGAGTGAAACCCGATATGTTTTATTATTGCAATAAAAATTACGGACTTTTAAGGTTTGGAATTGAGTGAAAAATATTAAACGTTAAATTTTTATTAATAAAAAAATTTAACCAGTGATGACTCCTCCGCCAATGGCAAAGACCAGGGTGAGGGCCAG
>OX387251.1:5696383-5701383 GCA_947562095.1 Branchellion lobata | reverse complement strand
GCAGTCGTCGAGAGATTCACTAAATGACTCATATACAATAGGCTTGACTGAATTTCTAGGATTTTTACGAAAAAGACTGTCAACTTTCTGGTTTCTATCTTTAAATGAGTTTCTATCTTTTTAATGGGTTTGAGTTATCCTTTGAGGCTTCAACAGCAAACCAGAACCAACATGGAACTGAGTGGAAAAGATTTTGTCGTTCGCTTCAAAGAAAACGATCTCGAAGAGAGCCATAATGATCAGCTGCAGGGGAGAGGTCTTGCCAAGAACAACTCCGAAAGAAATGAGAACGGCCGCTGCTGAGAAGTCTGCCTTTATCATGCTGAGTAGGGAACAAATTTTTGAATGAGCAGACACCGAACAAAATGACCAATTGTATGATTATAATGATAATTTATTTGATACAATTGTTTGTATAAGTAAATCGAAACAAAGCGTTTGAATATCGAAAAGGTCACTAACGACTCGATGTTGATTCTGACGACCATCTCTGCCGTGGGATCGTGGAGAAAGTTAATGAAGGTGTGAACGAGGGTCTGCCACTGGATAGCGAAGGCACCGATGAGAAAGTTGAAGCCCACACTGCTGAAACCATACCTCTTGAGGAAGGTCATCAGGAAGCCGATGCCGATGAAGACGATGATGTGCACATCTTGAAACACTGCAGCCGTTGGTGGTTCAAATGATTTGGGGTTTCAACACCGTTTTAAGATGGAAACAAGACTAAAAAATTCGTAGCAGGGCTTTTTTGAACATTATTACTTTGCGCTATAGAAAGTTATGGTTGTATTCGATTAGGGATGATCATTAGATGGACAATGGCAAAGGCACACCGGAGTAGTAATGTTCCACGTGTTGGCCTGCCCTGTTCTCCAGCACACTGTTGAGTTTCTGATGGTGATGAGAGTGAGCGAGGTGACTGAGGTAGAGTTTGGTTTCATTGTCCAGAAATGCAGCGTCGAAGTGAGGAAGAAAGTCGATGAAGGTGTTCCTTGAAGCGACAGTGTCGTTTTCGTTCTTGGTGACGTTTTTCGATTTTATTGGCTTCGGACTGGCCGTTTCTAAGTCATATCTACGTGAAGTCAGTTATTTTTGTTTGAAATTTTATGGTTTCATCAAACGATCTAATCAAAACATTTTCATGGCGCTGTGTCAAGCTATTCAAAAGCATTCTAAGGATTGAAGCTTCCAGAAAAAGAATCAATTTCAACAACACACTGTATCAACTGAAACTTTTCATTGAACCCAAAATAATTCATTTCAAAATAATTAATTTATAATTGTGAAATTTTTTGGGCTTTTGTGAATCAAACTTACCTGACAAAGATCAGGAATAGGACGAGGAAGATCACTTCAAGCAAGATGACAATCAACGAAAACTTCCATTGGAAAGGCATTGTGACCCACTACTTCTGATACCTCTACTACTACAACTGCTGCTAATGACTCTTCCACTTCCACTTCTCAAGCAGGCAAGCAATGGTCAGCAGGCAAGCAACCACGTGGCTTTGGAGTCCTCAAAAGCTTTAAACGCCTCGATATCGGCCTCTTCATTCACACTCGCCTCTGTGTTATAATGCACTGTTCATTCTATAGAAAGGACAAAATTAGTGAATTGTGTACCTTAGGTAAAAACAAAAAATAATAATTTTGTTAATAAATAATTATATTAAAGTAGTAATAATACAGAATAAAATCGATAAGAAAAAAAAGAGTAATAATAAAAAGACAATAAAAAGAATAATTATAAAAAAAATTAAATATAAAAAAATAATTAAAAAAATAACAACAACAACAACAATAATAATAATAATAAAAATAATAGTTAGAATAATAATAATAATAATAATAATAATAATAATAATAATAATAATAATAATAATAATAATAATAATAATAATAATAATAATAATAATAAAAATAATAATAATAATAATAATAATAATAATAATAATAATAATAATAATAATAATAATAATAATAATAATAATAATAATAATAATAATAATAATAATAATAATAATAATAATAATAATAATAATAATAATAATAATAATAATAATAATAATAATAATAATAATAATAATAATAATAATAATAATAATAATAATAATAATAATAATAATAATAATAATAATAATAATAATAATAATAATAATAATAATAATAATAATAATAATAATAATAATAATAATAATAATAATAATAATAATAATAATAATAATAATAATAATAATAATAATAATAATAATAATAATAATAATAATAATAATAATAATAATAATAATAATAATAATAATAATAATAATAATAATAATAATAATAATAATAATAATAATAATAATAATAATAAAAATAATAATAATACGGAATAATGAGCAGTAAAATGGAATAAAAATAAAGGATAAGCATAATTAGTTGAGAAATAATAAATAAACAGTATTTAAAGCGCCAAAGAAAGTAAATTGAAGCGATATAATAAATATTAATGGATAAAAGCAGAAAATAGATCTGGGTTGCCAAGTTTGAAGCTTTTTTCAAGTATGCCTTGTACACTGAAAGTTGTAACTTCTGTCCTCGGCTACTACAAATAAAATGGTGCATTGTTCATACACGTGAGCCCGTGCAAGCAGGATAAACTGTCACAAGTTTGAGGCTGGCATCCAGTCAAATCCAAGGAAGCATGGCGCAAAATGGAAGTTTCGTAGTCTCGTAATTTTGTATTTTTACTTGCAGGTTATTAATCACGTCGTCTTAACATCCGCCATTTCTTTGTCGTTTCTCTGATCTTTCAAAATAAAATACAAATGAAAAAATATATTTTTTAAAAGTGAATATGAATCTGCATCGCTTTTCAATTTCCATTTTTTGAGTATAATTCATCGACACTTTGACATTCGTGTTTGAAGCTCTATAGAGTCTTTTGTGGGGGACCTTTTGAAGCTTTTGAACTGATTTCGTGCCAGTCAATGCTTTATTGGCTGAAAAAACTGAAATTCACAAAATTTTTATTTTTTTGAATTCAACGTTACTTATGATAATTATATTTTTAGGCTATTTTTTTTTAAAGTTTTTAAAAAAATAGAAAATAGTGGTTTTTTTAATTGAGTTGAACTTCCGAACTTTTGCTTGAAAATGTCTTCAGTCATTGCAACTAGGAGCAAAATTAAATATAAAATCATATAAATTTCATTTTTTAAATTCCATAAAAGCCTATAAGTACATCAACGAACTGTTGAGAAATACTTTTTGTTGCAGGAGCTATTTAAGAAGAAAGGCAGAAAAATCATGATAAAAATCAAAATCGAATAAAAATCAAAGGAAATCTCGAGTAAGCTGGTGAACGAGTAGCAACTTCATTTATTTAACTTTCTCTATTCAACAATTTTTGGTTAAATTTTGACTTTTGGGAGAGAAATTGACGAAGTAATGTGTTAATACTGGGAGAAAGATGCATGTATTATGTTTGGATACTGGAGGAAAGATGCATGTATAATGTTTGGATTTTCGTTTGAGGTGAGAAGGTCTATACTGTGGCGTTTCTCAAACATTCAAAATGGTCCATCTAATTAATGCAATATTTTTGTATTTCCGGTTATCAAAGCTGCCTCGGTGTTAATAAATAGCAGTGAAACTCTTCGGAGCAATGTTCAACTTGATGGTCTCAGGTGTATCCGACTTGAATAACGTTTCTGTCCAATCAAGCTGTTCCAATCAGGATTCAGACATTGTGTGATGAAGAAGAGCAGCTTTGTGTACTGCTGATCTGGTGTCGAACACCAACAACCTGACTGAATTTGAAGTCTTCTCGTCTGTCTTGTTGGATTCAGGTCTCCATGTTCTGTTATTGAAAAGTTGATCTTTGAGGGCCTTTGATAGTTGGAGATAGCACGAATCGCAAATTCTGTGCAATCCAAAAGGTGTGAATTCATAGTCCGAATCATTATTTTTGTTCGTAAAAAACATTTTTAGTGTGATTTTTTGATTTAAAAAAGTTTCTTAACTATGCTGGTAATGACAAAATTCAAAATATATTTAAAACTAAATTTTGAAAAAATTTCTCCAAGTTGAGCTTAAACTGTTTTAAAACTATTCTTAATATTTAAAAAAACTTAACTGAAAGACAACGCGACAGGCAAAGTGAATCATGAGAGGAGATCATGATTTCACTTTTTTTGCAAACTACGGACGATTATCAAGCCCCCAACGAACTTCAAAAATCATTGAAAAAGCAACTCTCATGCAACTTCAACCACGTATCAACAACAACGAAGATCACACCAGTCATCACCTTAACTTTGGTCCAATCCTTTCAATGGAACAGCCCTTCTTCACGTTTTTATGATTTTTATCAAAGCTCTGACGACAATAAGGCTGCGATTTCAACTTCATTCGACTTGTGAGCAGCTTTTGATACTACTTATCACAAAACTGCTCCAAAAAGCCTTCTTGTCGCGAGTAAGCGTTTATGGCCGTTCTGCCTGCCATTTACTTTTCAAAACTATTTTAAATATAAATTTTCAAATATTAATTTGAAAAATTAACTTCTATAAAATTATTCTTTTCTTTTTCAAAAGAGTTCACGAAAGTACCAAGTTAAACGTTATTTACTCGCTTGAAAAATGCTGAACAGAAGTGGAATCATTAACCAACTTTTAAATTTTTAATTAACGCATAAACAACGTTTTCCAACTCACCCAACAGAATTTCAACTTACACAACAAGATTTCAACTTACCCAGCAACAAGATTTCAACTCACCCAACAAAATTCCAACTCACCCAGCAAAGTTTCAAATACTTTTAAATGATGGTGAAATTGAAAGAAAAAGCAAGCAAATGTTGAAAAAAATTGTGAGACGGGTTTTTCAGACAGACCTCCTTGGACAAGGGAAAAGGCTGAGAAAAAAGAAAAAGAAAAGTCAGAAGCTCTACAGCATACTGTCCTCACGAGAATAAAACATTTTTCAATGGATATTGGATGTTATATTGAGCTATCATT
>OX387251.1:5671383-5691383 GCA_947562095.1 Branchellion lobata | reverse complement strand
GACAAGTGGCAGCCCCAACTAACCAAAAATTACAGCAACACCAACGAACAACAGTAAAAACAACAAACAACAGTAAAAACAACAAACAACAGTAAAAACAACGAACAACAGTACAAAAACACCAAACAACAGGAAAAACACCAAACAACATTACAAACAACGAACAACAGTAAAAACAACGAACAACAGTAAAACAACGAACAACAGTACAAACAACGAACAACAGTACAAACAACGAACAACAGTACAAAAACTGCGACAATAACAAAAGCAGCAGCAACAAAGACTGCGTAGACTAATACAAACTCATTAACAACAACAACAACAACAACAACAACAACCACAACTTGCCAGTCGAAAGTCCTCATTTTTCTCATAACTTTTCCAAGTCTTTTTCGAAGTAATTTTTAGTCCTTCTCGGAACTTTTGTTCTCTCTTAAGCCCCTTATAAATCATAAAAGCTCGTTTCAGACCTTCTGAAGGTTCTTACGATTAATATTACACATTCAAGTTATTTCATGGTTTCTTTCATTCTTAAATCCATTTTAACTCTCCACCACTTCTCTTTGAGGTCTCAGTCATCATGGGCAGCAGCAGCAGCAAGAAGAGCAGTCAGCCGGTGGAGCAGAGACCTGTCCCTGAGGAGCTGCAGAAGGCGGCAGACATGAACGATGCCGAGAAGATGATCAGAAGAATTCACGTTGCGTGTCGCAAGGAGAACGAGGAAGCTCTGCAAAGTCTCATCAGCGACTACAAGGTGCCTCCGAAAGTCATCGCGGCTCGTGTTGTGCGCTTGTGTGTGGGTGTGCTTGTGTGTGGGTGTGCTTGTGTGTGTGTGTGTGTGTGTGTGTGTGTGTGTGTGTGTGTGTGTGTGTGTGTGTGTGTGTGTGTGTGTGTGTGTGTGTGTGTGTGTGTGTGTGTGTGTGTGTGTGTGTGTGTGTGTGTGTGTGTGTGTGTGTGTGTGTGTGTGTGTGTGTGTGTGTGTGTGTGTGTGTGTGTGTGTGTGTGTGTGTGTGTGTGTGTGTGTGTTCGTGTGTTTGTGTGTGTGTGTGTGTGTGTGTGTGTGTGTGTGTGTGTGTGTGTGTGTGTGTGTGTGTGTGTGTGTGTGTGTGTGTGTGTGTGTGTGCTTGTGTGTGGGTGTGCTTATGTGTGGGTGTGCTTGTGTGTAGGTGTGCTTGTGTGTGGGTGTGCTTGTGTTTGGTTGTGTTTGTGAGTGGGTGTTTGGATTCATTTGTTTGAGGTGTAACAAAGTTGAAGCCGTTTAAAGTTAAAGATATGCTGATGCTTCAATTCATATATATTTTAACTTAAACCAAAATTTGAAATCCAAAGTTTCGAAACATAAAACTATTCACTGAATTTGACGATGACATTCTTAGACAAAGCTTAGTTTTTGAAACCAAACAACAATTCTATTATAATCATCGCCGATCGACATTGATCAAAACATGACTTTATTTCATTCGCTAGGTGTCGGTATCAGAGCCTGATTTGGAGACTGGTAAGACTTGTCTGCACTTTTGCGCGTCTAACAAAAAGACGGAGTGTGCTCGCATGGTGCTCGACGCGGATGGATCAGTGCTGAACACCAAGGATGACGCTGGCTTCACTGCCTTTTTGACCGCCACGGTGGCAGGCAACTTGGAAATGGTGAAATTCCTGAAGGATCAGGGGGCTAACCTCAAGACCACAGACCACGAAGGTCACTCAGCCACCCACTGGGCCGCTGGTCAGTCACATGAAACTAACTATGTTTCATCACTAACTACCTGATTTAACCCAAACGAATTTGATCTAACCCAAACTACTCTGATCTAACCAAAACTAATTTGACCTGACCAAACCTTTCTCAGTCCGACACTATCCAGTCTTACCCGACAACAAAAACACACAGTTTGTGGTCAATCGGATATTTTGGACTATTTGCACGACTGCGGACTCGAGTTGTCAGTGTGTGACAAGAACGGGGCCACTCCACTGCACTACGCAGTGCATGCCAGCGATGATGTGCCCAAGGAACAGAGCCAGCGCATCGTCAAGATGTTGCTGAGCAAGCAGGTGAAGGTGGACACGGTAGATGAAGACAAAAGAACCCCCCTCATCTGGGCCGCCAGCTCTGGTGAGTGGGTGCTGCTGTGTGTTGTTTTGGGTAATCGTTCCAAGTGCATGTTTTTGGCGTGGGTGGTGTTGTTCTGGCTGTATGTGGCTGTGAGTGATGTTCTAGGCATTGTTGTGGGTGTTGAGGATGGATGGATGGGTGTTTTTGGTGTTTTTAATGGGTGTTGTGGGTGGGTGTTGTGAGTGGGTGTTGTGGGTGGGTGTTGTGAGTGGTTGTTGTAAGTGGTTGTTGTGAGTGGGTGTTGTGGGTGGGTGTTGTGAGTGGTTGTTGTAAGTGGTTGTTGTGAGTGGGTGTTGTGGGTGGGTGTTGTGAGTGGTTGTTGTAAGTGGTTGTTGTGGGTGGGTGTTGTGGGTGGGTGTTGTGAGTGGGTGCTGTGAGTGGTTGTTGTAAATGGTTGTTGTGGGTGAGTGTTGTGGATGGGTGATGTGGGTGGGTGTTGTGGGCGAGTGTTGTGAATAGATGAGTTTTACGTAATTTGTTGGTTTTTTGTTTTGGGTTTGTGAGGGGGATGTTGTAATGGGCGTATTTTGTAAGTTGATATAAGTGTTGTGAATGAGTTTTGTTGTTGGTTTTGTTGTTATTGGTGGTTTTGTTGTTGTTGTTGTGGTTGGTTTTGTTGTTGTTTGTGGTTTTGTTATTGTTTAGAGTTTTGTTGGTTTCTTGTATTGTAAGTTTTATTGTTGTTTTGGAAGATTGCGGTGTTATGATGGTTGTGAAATGTCTTATTGGAAATTTTGGTAGTTGTGAAGGTAGCTATTGGCAAGGACTAATAAAGATTGGTTGAAACGCAACAGGGTGGTAATGGTAAATACTCGTACAATAGAGTACTTATGAAATGCTTATTGATGACGCGTGATTATAGAGATAAAAACTTTCATGAGACGAAAGCTTAACCATGCAGTGTGGGAAAGAATGATGTGGTGAAAATAGGATTAGTCCAGTTCTGGTGCTTGCTAGCTGCGGGGGAAAGAGGAAGGTAGTTAAACAAGGACCACCAAAAGGAGGGGTCTAGCTGGCCTAAAACAATGTTTTTTTCTGGAGTACTAAGTTCCATTCGTTCATTTGAAGCAGGCAGTGCAAGCATTTGTTTTTGAGTTACTTGCCACACAAAAGACCGTCCAAAAAGTGGAGCCGGCAGCCAATTAACGTCTACTTAATCATTGATTACCCGTCCTGCCTTGAAAGCTTTGAGCTGGAAGCACTAAAAGCTGTCGCCTAGCAACCACTTTGTAAACACCTCAGTAACTTCGATTCATTAGCGTATCAGACGTTCTCAATCGCAATAACAATTTAAAGTTTTTTGACTAATTGTTTAGCAATTTCGATGGTTTTTCATGTTTAAAGCGATATTTGTTACTGTTTATCTTGTATAGGCCTAAGTCAAGTGTAACATTGTATTGCTCTGAAGGACGAGAGAAGATATGCGAGTATTTGTTGGATGATGGGGCCAACATTGAGGCCAAGGATCAGGATGGATTGACAGGTTAGAGATGTCATGAATAGGCATTTTTGAATTTATAAATGTTTCAAATGTTTAATTATTGTTAGCGATTGAATTTACCACTATCTTACACAGCCCAAAACACCACCACACCAAGGATGTGTCTCAAACTACCACACAGCCACTGTTAAAAAGCCTTAAAACAAGAGGCACTAGCACCACCATCACCACTTCTACAACACCACCCACAAAAAAGATTAACCACAACAACCCAACAGCTATCACCACAACAGAAGCTACAATAATAACTTAAACAAACAAACAAAAACATCAACAACCATACTATTCCGCATACATAACAAACCAACAACAACAACAAACATGCCAAACCAACAACAACAACAAACATGACAAACCAACAATAACAACAAACATGACAAACCAACAACAACAACAAACATGACAAACCAACAACAACAATAACAACCACCATCGCCACAGCACTACACTCAGCGGCTGCCAAGGGCCACGATGGAACGGTGGCGGTGTTGCTGAAGCGTAAAGCATGGACGGAGGCTGCTGATAAGAACGACTGCACTCCTCTCTTTTACGCCATCCACCAAGATAACATGGCCTGCACCAGGCTATTGCTGGAAAACAAAGCGAATCCTGAGCACTGTGACAAGAAAGGAAGGAGGTGAAATCTTTAAAGGGGTTGTTTGGAGGGGTGGTTTGAAGGGGTTGTTTGGAGGGGTGGTTTGGAGGGGTTGTTTGGATGGGTGGTTTGGAGGGGTGGTTTGGAGGGGTGGTTTGTATAGTGGTTTGGATAAGTGGTTTGAATGGGTGGTTTGGAGGAATGGTTTGGAGGGGTGGTTTGGAGGGGTTGTTTGGAGGGGTTGTTTGGAGGAGCGGTTTGAAGGAGTTGTTTGGAGGGGTGGTTTGGAGGGGTGTTTTGGAGGGGTTGTTTGGAGGGGTGGTTTAAAGGGGTTGTTTAGAGGAGCAGTTTGAAGGTGTTGTTTGGAGGGGTGGTTTGGAGGGGTGGTTTGAATGGGTGGTTTGGATAAGTGGTTTGAATGGGTGGTTTGGAGGGGTGGTTTGGAGGGATGGTTTGGAGGGGTGGTTTGGAGGGGTGGTTTGGAGGGGTGGTTTGGATGGGTTGTTTGGATGAGTGGTTTGGAGAGTTGGTTTGGAGGAGTGGTTTAGAGGGGTGGTTAGGAGGGGTTGTTTGGATGAGTGGTTTGGAAAGGTGGTTTGGAAGGGTGGTTTGGAGGGGTGGTTTGAAAAAAGGGTGATTTGAAAGGGTGGTCTGAAAGGGTGGTTTGAAGGGGTGGTTTGAAGGGGTGGTTTGAAGGGGTGGTTTGAAGGGGTGGTTTGAAGGGGTGGTTTGAAGGGGTGGTTTGAAAAGGTGGTCTGAACATGGTGCTTTGAATGTGTGTGTTTTGGAAAGGTATTTCGGAGAAATGCTTAAAAGGGAGTGTCTTTAAAAATGAAATTTTGGCTGGTAATTGTTCTATAGTTTGACTAACAATGGTTTTTTTCTGTTCATATCCCAAAAAACCAACAACAAAATAATAAGAAAGAAAAATTTTTGCCCATGTGGGTTGCTATGAAATACTCAACAAATAAACACCTGCTAAACTCATCACTCTTCTGTATCTTCCTGATTTTTCATAAACAAAAAATAGATTTCCACTCACATTTATTCACCAATACCTACCTCTTTTTCCTCCCAAAAACACATTCCTAACTTTTTAAATCACTAGTTGACCTTTCAAACGTCTTTTCCCACCAGTGTTTCTCACTGCGCAGCGTCCATAGGCCAGTTGGAAGGGATGAAGTTGTTGAAGAAACACAAGGCTGACTTGTGGATTCCCAGCAAGGAAACAGAAGACCTGCCGATCCACGAAGCTGCAGTAAATGGCCACACCGGTGAGAACAGATTTTTTGTCAAAGTAAAAAAATTTTCAATATTTTTAAGTTTTTTAATTTTACCGCTTACGTTGAAGTTTTTCGACATTTTTAAAATCTTCATAATAATCTCAAACTCTACCAGCCTTAACTACCTTCTATAGCTTCCCTACATTCGAAACAGTATAATAACTTGGCCAAGCTGCCACAAATCTGCCAAACTCAAGCAACCTTCCATAACCTTTCACAACCTCCCACGACCTCCTTCATCTTCTCACAAGTCATCATTTTCCGTCTTCGACCCATCTCACCCCCTTCCAGATGTAGTTCAGTACCTCTTAGAGAACTCTGAAGAAGCGGGAAACATCAACAGAGGGAACGCTAACCAGAAAAACTGCCTCCATCTTGCCGCCCTTTCCAACAACCTCCCCCTCACTAGGTACCTCGTGGACAAGGGAGCCGATGTGAACCTTCCCATGAAACATTCGGTTTGAATTACTTCTTGTTCAACAGAGCTTTTTTAAATGTCGTATTTTTGTTTTTGAAATGTTTTTGTAATTTTATATATATTATAAATATTATAAAATGACCTCGAAACATACAGTGTTAATGCCAATATAATAACAATCGTAATTGTATCTTATTGTATTGTATATTGTAAAGTTATATTTCCGTTTGAGTATGTTTTTTTACTTTTATATATACCTATGTGTTGTTAATAATTTGTTGTTGTATTTATAAGCTGATGTTTTTTGTGTTTACAAGACGTTTTTGACAGATTATTGATTACACACTAACGGCTTTGTTGCTACATTTTGATAAAAAAATTCTCATTATTTTTGACACTGTATGCAGATTTTTATAATTTATATTTAAAATGTATCTTGTTGGTATGCTGAAGAAGTAAACATAAAATATCAAAATAGAGTAAACTTGAGAAGTTTGAATATCAACTTTAAACTATCAAATAGTCTCGATTTCCAACCACAGACAGGAGACTTGTACCCGTACGACTGTGCAGTGATGCAAAACAACACAGAGGTGGCCGACTATCTGAGACAGAACAACGGCAGGAGTATCAAGGAGGACCAGCAGGCGAAGGAACTCCAGAAGGCCGCCATGACTCAGCGAGGCCCAGACACCACGAGGAGCAAGAAGGGGGACAAGAGAGAATCAGAAGTCCAAACAGTGGACAACAAACAGTCCAGGACAAACACCGAAAGCCAGACAAGCAGCAAAAGAACTAGCCGAAGAGAGGAGGGTAGTGAAGTGGGTGTGCAGACGACTGCACGACGCCGGGGCAGTTCGTCTGCAGACGAGCGCGACCACTCTCCGAGAAGGAGCCACCGCTACAGACGCTCGCCCAAGAAGTCGAGTAACAGAGACAGCGAATCGGGTGCCAACAGCGACTCTGGCAACGGCGAAAGTGACGACGATCGCAAAAAACGTCGTCGCCACCACCGCAGGCATGAAAGCAACTACGTGTCGCCCTACAAGTACTACCCCGGCAAGGGAGACAACAGAAAAGTTGTCAACCTCAACGCGCATCGGCATGTCATCAGAGAACAGGTTGCCGTTGCACTTTGGTATTCACTTTGAGTCGTGCTAGGAGACTTTTGAGTGGCAACATAATTTTGCTGTTGAATAGCCGGAGTTTATGTAGCGATAAATTATTAATACAGGAATAATTTTCACTATATATGGTAATAACAGAGAAGAAAAGAAAATATTTATGTTGGAAAACAACGCCATCAAAAAACACCTTTAAACCACATCACAACACACTACACCATACCCCAAGACACTACACCAAACCTCACAACACAACACAGACTCGTACCAGATTACACCAAACCACACAACGCCACACCAAACCATACAACACCACACCGCCAACTATAGGTGAGAGCATACGAGACAAAGAGACTAGCAGCTATGAAGTTGAACCACGCCAACCGAATGCAAATGAACGGAAAGGGCTTCAGCGAGGAGAGGCTGGTGAGGAAGCTGGCGAGGGATTACAACGAGGACGTGAGGGAGGAGGACCGCATCCCGTCAGGCCACTTCAAGTCCATGAAAGAGTTTCATAACTTCCTCAAGGGTGCGTGCTGTTGAAGCTACATCAAATACCGCTCTGAGATCGTTTTCATACTAGCTACCTATTTATCTTCGTCAGATATGTTGTTGTTGCTCTTTCTTATAAGATACAAATAATACTACTTCTTATTCCTTTCATTTGTTTATGTTTGTATTCGGTATGACTGATTTAACTGGTACGTATTATTCTTCCTTCTTCTTTCATCTTTTTGCTGCTCATTCTCATTGATAAGAATATTTAATGCCTTTGAACATGGTCCTAAATAGCGCGTCAAAAGTGTTTTGATTAGATTAGATTAGATTAGATTAGATTAGATTAGATTAGATTAGATTAGATTAGATTAGATTAGATTAGATTAGATTAGATTAGATTAGATTAGATTAGATTAGATTAGATTAGATTAGATTAGATTAGATTAGATTAGATTAGATTAGATTAGATTAGATTAGATTAGATTAGATTAGATTAGATTAGATTAGATTAGATTAGATTAGATTAGATTAGATTAGATTAGATTAGATTAGATTAGATTAGATTAGATTAGATTAGATTAGATTAGATTAGATTAGATTAGATTAGATTAGATTAGATTAGATTAGATTAGATTAGATTAGATTAGATTAGATTAGATTAGATTAGATTAGATTAGATTAGATTAGATTAGATTAGATTAGATTAGATTAGATTAGATTAGATTAGATTAGATTAGATTAGATTAGATTAGATTAGATTAGATTAGATTAGATTAGATTAGATTAGATTAGATTAGATTAGATTAGATTAGATTAGATTAGATTAAAGAGACTCCAATCCCTGTAAGATTATTAATCAGCTAATCAGGTAGGTAGCTAGCGGATCCATCATTCATCGAAGTGAACTAATCGATCGAGTAATTGAGCATTAACTCAAGTATATAAGTTAGCGTTTTTTTAAAAACTTCAAGTATAAATAGATTTACCAGCTTTAAAAAGAATATTAATTTCATAATTCTCATTAATGGTCAGAAATGCTTTTTGTCAAAGATATAAATATTCACATCTTATTATCAAATTGTTTATATTATTAGATTATTTTCTTTTTTGTTAGTTACTCCTCAAAGCTACGTCATTTTCTCTCGTAGGCGGAAGAATGTCAATCAAATTCGCTTCGACTAATCTAATCAAATCATTTGTATAGCGCTGATTCCACACTGCTCAAGAGCGCTCTTCCATTTACTTCAGCATTCTCATTACACACCACAATTTAACATCACTAGCTTTTTCCGACAATGAAAGTTAATAAATCACTTGTAACTAAAATATTTCTAATTTTTTATTTTTATAAACTTTTTTAAATTTCAAAGAAGTGTCCTTTTAAACGTCTCAGGTGAAATAGACATAGCAGACGTGGATGAAAAGAGATTGAGAAAACTTGAAAAAGTATAAACTTTTTATTTTATTTTATTTTTATTTTTCAAATTTTATTATCCATCTTTCACAACCCATTCAATTTTTGCCAAATTCATCTGCAGGTCAAGCCTATCTACTACATAACCTTTTGATTTCTACAAACTTGAGACATTTTGAATGCAAAGACAAAATAAGTTTCAGACTGATTGAAGTTTTCTGTTCTAAACTTTCGCTGTTTATGAAAGCTGTGATTGAAAAATTTTATGGATCCATTTTTTTTTCTTCTTACAGACGTCATTGTTGATTTTAACACATAAACATGTGTTTCAAACTTTATCAGCCTACAAAGAGGAGTATTGAAAGAGGCATGAAATTGTTAAGTCGATTGATCCACCTTCTTGCTTCATAATTCATTTTCTTTCAGAACATGGGTTCCAATACGAGGTTGGTCATCAAAGCCTCGATCAACTGAAGGCGAAAAAGATTCACTTTTTGAAATTTTGATTATCACGTTCGCTCTAACATAATTTTTTTTAAATTTATTTTTAATGTAAATTTCGTCGATTTTTTCATGAATTCAATTAAAATCGAATCCTTTCAATAATCATTTAAAAAATTTTTAAAGCTCCGTTCGAGCGTCTGGAAGGTATTTTCAATATACAAACTGAGTTGTTGAAAGTATTTTGTTAGGCCTACCTATATATTAATAGTATGTACGATGCGCTTTACATTTCATAAATTTCACTGAACTTTGATGAAATACTAGCGATGTCAATGAGATGAAAAGGTAGGGTCAAGTTAATCCTAAAATCTATAAGCTACTCTTATCTAATTCAAGCTAATCATTTGTATAGCGTTAATTGCACACTGTTCAAAAGCGCTATATCGCTGAAATCAATGACAAAAATTTCTTGGTCAATGCCCGAGGGGGATGAAGGAAAAAACATTTTTTGAGTTTTTTCTATTATTAGTCTTTTTTAACAAGTAGATTGCACGCTTTTCATTGAAATGACTAATCAAAAAGTTTGAAAGAAAATTGATAAGGGTTCACTGTGGAAACATTCCATCAAAAAAGCTATCTTGTGAGTATATGGTACGAGACTTGGAGAAAAGGCATAAAGAGTCATTGTCTAAAGTAAGAAAAAATCCATTTTAACCTAATAAAAAATTTGTAATGTGCCCTTCAGCATTGAATGCAAAAGCACGAATTGTGCGCGATAGGTCACTTGGAAATCAAGAGGGCCCGCCACAGAAGCTGATGAACAAACAACAGAATAATCGAGTCAACTACAAATGGTTGTTATTCTCAAGGAGGTTTTCAGTTGGAAAAGTCACTCAACCAGGAAGCATTAAATCCTTCTGGACGATACCAGTGCTGCTCAACACGATGAAACTTTTTTTTTCAAGGTGCTCTGTTAGGTCTTTTGGATGCTTGCTTGCCAACTCAGCTATCCCTGTGGCTACCTTGGCGATGCAAATTTTTTCAGTAGTTTGCAACTATTCTTAATATTGTTACCAACGAGTCATTTTTCGGTGTTCATTCTTAGCAGCCTTCTCTTTATTCCTTTGAGTTGTCGTTGGCAACTGCGGCATTTCTTCCAGCTGGAAACACGTCTAGAATGAAAGCCAGTAAAGTTTTCTTTGTTTGAAGACTCAAAGAATTTCACTGATTCTGTTGATAAAAACCAAGATATAAATTGAAAGATGGTAAGGTAAGAACAAAGGCCTTTCTAGAACAGCCAAGTGATTTGAAATGCTTGCGTGAGTCATGGATTTGCATCTATGGTTTTTAAGTAGTGGTTTTCACTTGCGACGTTTAGAACTCTTTCATTCCTTTGGTGCCTTAATTTTCATGGAGGGTTCATAAAAGAGAAGTCAACAAATTTGTCTGATTTTTTTCATAGTATTTCAATCAAATCCAGTCAGACGCTGGAAATGTTACGAAGCATCGAAAGAAGTAAATAAGGGAAAAGTTCAACTTCACAAAAACTGCAATATAAATAATTTAATCCGATCAACACATTTGCCTTCTAGAAATTAAAAGAAAAAATTTTATACTCGCTGCTGGTCTATCAGCCGACTAAGCCGCTCTAGCACGGCGTCTGTTCTTTAATTGAGTTGCCGCTTTTAAAAATTACACATCAACTCACACGTTCACGCTTTACGGAGGAACAGGCTAATATGCAAAAAAGGTGGAAATATGTTTTAAAAATGTTACAAAGAAAAAAATAAAAACTAATGAATAAAAATAAATAAATGAACCAGCACTGTCACAAAAATATAAAGACAAAAAATTTAGCTATAAAATCAAATCGTTTATTAGTTGTCAAATTGATCGGTTAAAGAAGTTGGTTGATGAAAAATGTTGTTTTAGCATGTCTATTCAGCGCCGTACAAATTACCAACTTCGATTAACTGCGTGTTTGAATGTTTCAGACAGTCCATAAAGAATGAACAGCTTGCTCAGTTGAGCGAGAAGTGGGTAAATTAAATTTCAGTGCTAATTTTTTTTATAGTCTTTATTAAAAAATCCAGACAAACTCTGTAAAGGGCACAAAACATGGTGAACAATCAAATTAAAGAAAAAAAATTGAAATCAGCAATAACTGAAAGTCATAAAAACTGTCAAGTGTCTCTTGCAAGAAATCAAAAACTGATCCTAGAATAAATAACTTCAAAAATAAATTCCTAATTTTCGTGAAATATTTTTCAGATATCTTAAAAAGTTATCCAGTTTGGTTAAGGATGAAAATTTTGAAAAGTATGTGACGTTTGTTCAAGAATTGAACTGTATTAATTAGGCTTCAAGGCATGTATGCATGTATGTATGTCATGTATGAGTTGCCAACGTGATGCCAGTTATTGCCGCTGAGTTTTCATTCTTAAAATTTCACTATTTTAATCACTTTTTTTCAATTTTTTAAATTGATTTATTGTTTTGAATTAATATTCAATTGTGTTTAATATTTTTCAACTTTTTCCCTAGCGATTTATTCATTTCGTAGGTTCAATGCGGACTTTTATGACTGATAACATTCTGTTCTTGTATATTTTCTTGTATGTTTTCTTTTTTAGTTCGACTACTGGCTGTATTTTTGTAACATTTCTAGCGTATGTCTGGACTTGATCTTTTAAAGACTATTAATCATCATAAAGTAGTGAAACTTGATTTTCAAAACTACGAGACGCAAAATGATTACAAATATTTTGTGAAATAACTTCCAGGGATGTGAAACGTTTGGAAGAAATAGCCAAAAAGAACAACATTGAAATGTAACAATTACCTTTTTAAAAATTAATTTCAAAAAAACCTTAATTAAAAACACATTATTTGCTCTCGAAAGTTTTTGAAAAATATCAACAAATGTTTTTTTTAATTTCAGTGATACCAGAAAATTGGAAGATTTGGCAAAAATGGGAGATTTTGATAGGTGGGCTTTACCTTACTTAATTTAAAAATAAATTCGTATAGCACCTTTGACTTGGTTCAAAGGCGCTCTTCCACGAACGGTTTGATTCGCTGCTGGTCTACTAGGAAACTAAGCCACACTAGCACGGCATCTGTTCTCAACCTGATTTTTTTCTCCACGACTAAAATTTTTAATTCGCCCGAAATCTAATCTTGAGCTCCACATTTTACAACCTTGCTTTCTAGCCATTAGGCCACAAGCGACGGACATTTATGGATATAATAGCCTTTTTGAGTAAATATAGTATGCATTGAATAGAGTTTTTTTTTTATTTTGAAAAAAGGACGTTTTTGTGTAAAACTGTTTTCTAAAGCAAATGTTTCTTTAAGACTAACTTTAGCGGTTTACTTTTAACATTTTTATCGCTTTGAAGGCCAAATTGACGGTCGACTGAAGGTTTATAGACCAGGTAGCAAAATAAAGACTAAATTAATTTTCAAAAAAAAAAATCATGTTTATGTGTAGATTTTCACCTATAATTTTGTTTCAATTATCATAAAAACACCAGATAAGTCACCTCTTTGTCTAAGCCTGAAAAGAGGCTGCAACATTTTTTTAAATATTCGACAGCTTCCATTCAACATAAAATTAAATTCAAAATGAATTTTCATAATCAAAATTTTTTTTCATTTCAACAGTTGTTAAATCTAGTGATTTAAACATAACCTCTTTTAACAGACTACGAAATCTACTAGAACAATTTCGGTTGAGCATGAGTCAAACGCCGATAACAGACGAAGACAAGAAGAGGCAGATAAGTGTGCGAGGTATTGTGCAAGTGGAAAATGTTGCTTACGTCAAGTGGCTCTTCAACCATCACATCCACCACCGCCTGCTTATGGACAGAAATGTTGCCACTCAAAAAGATTACTACTTAACCCTTGCACACACGGTGAGAGACCACTTGGCTAGCAGATGGATTAGGACTCAACAACGCTATCATGAAAAGGACCCTAAGGTTTGTATATAAATATTGAATGGTTAATGAACTTTTTCAATGCTGAGGAAACTTAATTCAACTTTTCATCAAATTTTATTTTTGCAATCAAATGTTAGTGTTTGCATACCACAACTAATTTTTTCTTTACACTTGACACTTTACACCAACAACAACCGCAGAGAATATACTATGTTTCTTTGGAGTTCTACATGGGAAGAACCCTTTCCAACACCATGCTGAACCTCGGCATCCAGAACTCAGTGGATGAGGCTCTCTATCAGTTGGGACTTAACATTGAGGACCTGGAGGAGATGGAGGAAGATGCAGGTCTTGGGAATGGAGGACTTGGCAGGTGGGGAGGTGTGCTTGTATGAGTATATGAGACCTATAAAGTGCATGATGAGTCTAACTTCCAATTTAAGCCTTTTTAGTTTATTTTCATTATTATATTTTCAATCTTATGAGAGTATAGTTTTACCAATATTTTCTTAATAAAATCAACGTTTTAGTAAACAAGTTTTTTTTTTGTAAAGCAAGCAATAGGGGAATGTATGCAATGTTTACAATTTTAAAAATAATATACCTAACTGCTTAATTCCACCAAAACCAACCGTTTTCAAATCAATTTTACCACAACCAACCATTGACACCACGACCACACCAAAATCTTCCACAGACTGGCGGCATGCTTCCTCGATTCAATGGCAACTTTAGGAATTTCTTCCATTGGTTACGGCATCAGGTACGACTATGGCATCTTTGCCCAGAAGATCCAGCAGGGCTGGCAAGTGGAGGAACTGGATGACTGGCTGGCTTGTGGCAACCCTTGGGAGGTGGTGAGGCCCGAGGACAAGGTGGTGGTCAGGTTCTATGGCAGGGTTGAGAACACCTCGGAAGGACCTGTCTGGAAGGACACCAAGGTGCTGTTGTGGTTTTGTCAACTTGTTGATGGGGCTTTCATTCTATCATAACAGACGACTTTTTCCACTACTATTTATAATTTCCATCAAAATGTTTTACCATCGTTTCTTTTTTCATTTTCTTTCGTCACTCCCATCATTCACTCCTCACTGCACCTTCTTCCACCACCACCACCCTACAGCAAGTGGTTGCAGTCCCATACGACAACCCCATCCCAGGCTACAACAACAACTGCGTCAACACCTTGCGACTCTGGTCGGCCAGGGCTCCCAACAGCTTCAACCTCAAGTTCTGTGCGTAACACTTAATGACCATTCCTTTTTCATTGCTACCCTTACAACAAGACACCAAAATAATATTGTTAATATTTTAACAGTATCGGTATTAATCAAATCAATCGTGTTTTTAAAGACCCTGAGGCAAACAATTCAGTTGCCATTTAGTGGAATTTAATCACGTTCAAACTCAACATAAAAATTTGTCAATACACGCCACAGCAATATAATTATAAAACTTTATAACACAGTTAATCATTTAATTAAGTCGGATCAATTACCTAGTTTGAAAACTATTTCAAAAAGTTGTTCAACCATTATATATATATATATATATATATATATATATATATATATATATATATATATATATATATATATATATATATATATATATATATATATATATATATATATATATATATATATATATATATATATATATATATATATATATATATATATATATATAGTTCAGTTGTAATAATAATAATAAATAGTGGAATTTATTAGGTAAATAATAAATTAATTACGCCAGTCAACAGCGGTCAGTACGTGGATGCAGTGTGCGACAAAAACACTGCAGAAAACATCTCGAAAGTTCTCTACCCCAACGACAATGTACGTGCTACGGTGCTGCTTGCACCTTTCGAATTTTTGCTGGTACTTTAACAGATCCATTTAATTTTTCTAATGGTTGAAAGTTTAAATTTACGTTTACCTAACTGTGGAATATAACACGTCACATCCCTGTTTTTTTTAAACTAGTCTATTTTAAGGGGCGCCTCAGTTGCTTGCCCTCGAGTTTTACAACTTGAATTTATTATTATTATATTTTTATTATTCTTTCTTATTTTCACCACATTACCATCCCATTAAATTTCACAACCTTACCACCACATATCACTACAACACTAAAAAAAGAAACCAAAAATCATTAATAAATTTTCATACAAGAGGCCATCAGCATTGCCACAGAGTCACCACCATAAAACACCACAGTTCTTCGAAGGCAAAGAACTAAGGCTCAAGCAGCAGTACTTCTTGTGTTCCGCCACCATTTATGACGCCATACGCAGGTACAAACAGCCCAAGTTTGGTTCCAAGAAGACCAACAGAAACGGAATGAAGGACTTCTCTGACAAGGTGGCCTTCCAGTTGAATGACACCCACCCGTCTTTGGCCATTCCAGAGCTGATGAGGATCTTGTTGGACGAGGAAAAGGTCCCATGGGACGAAGCTTGGGATATCGTTACGCGCACGTGTGCCTACACCAACCACACCGTGCTACCTGAGGCCTTGGAGCGTTGGCCAGTATACCTGTTCGAAAAGCTTCTGCCTAGGCATCTACAACTCATTTACGAAATCAACGTAAAGTTTCTTGATCAAGTGGCAGCCAAGTGGCCTAATGACGTTGCTCGTCTGCGTCGCATGTCGCTGATCGAGGAGGGGGTTGAGAAGAAGGTGCACATGGCCCACCTCTCCATCGTCGGCAGCCACGCCGTCAACGGAGTCGCCGCCATCCACTCTGACATCATCAAAAACACCACCTTCCTTGACTTCTTCCAACTATGGCCTCACAAGTTCCAGAACAAAACCAATGGCGTCACGCCGCGCAGATGGCTCATGTTGTGCAACCCCAACCTGGCTGAGCTCATCGCCCAGAAGATTGGCTTCGAGTGGCCTTGTCACTTGGAGAAGTTGCGAGAGTTGCAGAGCTTTGTTAATGACAAGACCTTCTTGCTGAACCTGAAGAAGGTGAAGCAGGAGAACAAGATGAAGCTGGCGACGCTGGTGGAGAAGCACTTCCACGTGCGCATCGACCCTACCTCCCTGTTCGACATCCAAGTGAAACGCATGCACGAGTACAAACGACAACTGCTCAACATCCTGCATCTCATCACCATGTACAACCGCCTCAAACAGGGCTCCAAGAGTCCCTTCGTACCTCGAACAGTCATGATGGGAGGCAAGGCAGCACCCGGCTATGACATGGCCAAGCTGGTAATCAAGCTTTTCAACAACGTCGGTCATCGCATCAACAATGACCCTACCATCGGCAACCAACTCAGGGTTGTCTTTCTCGAGAACTACCGAATCACTCTGGCAGAGAAAATTATGCCTGCTGCCGACCTCAGCGAGCAGATTTCAACGGCAGGCACTGAGGCGTCTGGCACTGGAAACATGAAATTCATGATGAACGGAGCCATGACCATTGGCACGCTGGATGGCGCCAATGTGGAGATGTTGGAAGAGATGGGCAGTGAAAACATCTTCATCTTCGGCATGACAGTCGAGGAGGTTGAGCGCATGAACGCCTCTGGCTACAAGCCTCGTTCCTACTATGAGAAAAACCCAGAATTAAGGCAGGCGATCGACCAGATCCACGGAGGCTACTTCTGCCTCGAAGGCGAGCCTAACGACACTTTCCACCGCCTCACCAACGCTCTTCTCCACCACGACAGGTTTACCCGCTACTGTTGTTGTTGTGTGTTGTTTTTTTTATTTTTTTTGTCTGTTATTTGTGTTTTTGTTTTTTTTTTGTCTTATACCTCTGAGAATAGTCTTCAGCTGCGCTTCAGCTAGCTGTGGAGGACAAGGAAAATCGTCGATGGAAGCCCCGATTTCATGGCAGTAGCGGGAAACTGCAAAGGCTGGCCAGCTAAGCCAGATTTGTTTTGCTGATTCGACCTTTTCCTCACGGGGTCAACAGATCAGAATCTGTTTTCACTGTGAGATGTAACCATCGTCGGAATTGTGAGTGGTGCCCGCTTTTGAACCTGACTAGATTACAGTTCTGGGATGTTATGGTGGTCTCTCGGGAGGGGTCTGTACGAGGCATTACCGCTTTTTTGGTGTTAAGGTTTAGGTATAGTTCCTTAGGTTGGTTTGAAGTGGATTTTCTTTTGCCTTTTCCGTTCGCCAGTTCATTGTCCTAAAGTAGCAGTGTCCAGGAACCAAGACGATGTGCAGCTGATTTTGAGAACTTATCTTGGCGACAAATTGTTGAAGAGCGACCATGGCTGGATCAGTTTGATGTGGTTTGCCTGTGGCTTCAACTAGCGATTCACAATTAGAGAGGAGAACCACGCTGTACCAGCCATTTTGGCTTTAACTAACGCTTCTGGTGCTACTTTTTTTTACCGAACTTTTTGGGCATTGTTATCCCTGTTGCAGCGTGCCAACTGTTGAGGACTTCTTGGCTTCTGGCTATGATCATGCCAGCTCCACCTGGTTGTTTTTGTCATCTTCAGTTCTTCAGCATGTCCCTTAAATGCCCTTTTGCTGGCCGTGAGATGCGCAATAATTCGTCGAAAGAGACCGGCAAACATTTCATGTTATTCACTTCAACTGCTGAGTCTGCAATATGGTGTGGCAACCAGACCTTTGGAACAGAGTCTGCAGACAAAGCCTTGTGTGTGTAGCTCTATATACCTTTCTATGTCGACCGTTTTTTGAAAAATCTACAATTTATGAATAATTTCGTACCTGCCTTACAGCGACCACACCCCCTCACCAGGTACATGCTGCTGGCAGACTACGAATCTTATATTAAGTGTCAGGAGAAAGTGAACCTCGCGTTCCTGGTAAGTTCTCAAGCATTGTCACTCGAGTTACTTGTCACTTTTTAATTTTAATTTTTTATTTTTTCATACTTATGCCACTGGTGTTAACTTGTTCACTTATCTTAGATCAACATTCATGTTCGTTTTTGTGATCAAAGTGTGGATGTGAAAACATTTTTTATTGATAAAATGAACACACAATTGCTACCATACCTCACTACCATGACAATTGCACCTCATCCTAGTCTACCAGTTTATGTGGCGCTAAGTATTCTATAATCAGGCACATTCTTCATGATCACTGCACACTTCATTGTTGTTGTTGTTGTTGTTGTTTTTATTATTGTTGTTTTTGTGGATTTTAATGTTGATGTTGTTGTTCCTTTTTGTTGATTTTGGTGTTGTTATTTATCATACTGTTGCACCAGGACAGTGAAAAGTGGATGCGCATGGCACTAATGAACATAGCTTCTTCAGGAAAGTTCTCTTCAGACCGCACCATCGCGGAGTACGCCAAGGATATATGGGGGGTTGAGCCAGACTACCAAAAGTTTGCCAGTCCCTACGAGATCCCGAAGGTGATTGACTCTGTTAAGGACTGAGGAGGGATGAATGATCAAGGAGGTGGATGATTGAGGTGTGGGATGAGGTGATTAAATGGGAAGTAATAGCGGATACATAAAGGGTAAATAAGAATTAGGTAGTAGTGGGTGATTGAAAGAAAGGGTAAGGAGGGGGATTATGAGGAGAGGGTTGTATTGGAAAAATGAGTTGAGTGAATATATTGGTGGAAAGTGGTGAATGAATGAATTAATGGAGGAAATAGTGAAAACGTCCAAAATTCTGCATTTAGATAGGATTCATAGACCAGGGTTGATTAGAAGGGTGTAGTAAAGTAGAAAATGTGATGTGTTTTTCATCAATTTTATGCGTTCGTTCTTGTTGAAGCATATTGAACACACTGATGGCTGGGCCGATGTAGGTTGTCACTGCGACGTTTTATAATTTAAACCTTAATTTAAATATTAAGTCTCAAACTTAAATCTTCAGCCATTTCTATGAAGCTCACTTATGCCATTACGACGCTCGTACTCAACATCGGGGAAATGCTTGGTTGTTTGATAATATGATATAATACAATGAAGCAAAACTCAATCTATCACGAGTTAATGCGGTAAAGTGTTTTTCTTACGCCAGTATTATAATATACTTCATTATAGTTCAATCTCAGAATAATAATAAGTAAAATTAAAATCATTTTCAATGAATTTGGTAATTTTCAATGCTTTTCCGATATAACGTACTCAATTAATCTGTATTAACACAAGTCTTGAATGAAAAGTTGTCGACGTTTTGTCTACGAGAAACAACGATGCAGAGTTGTAATGTATTAACAACAAAAACTCATCGGCTTTCGTGGTGTGGCCTTATTATTTGATCACAAATTCTCGAAATTATATCTATTTATTTTTTTTTTTTTAAACAAATCCAGACATGCTGGAAACTATATTATAGTGCATCTTCAAAGCAAGAGAAACACTTAAAATATATAATAATATTAGGAATCAGTATATAGTTAATATTCTTATCTGAATATTATCATCAAATTATTTATGTCATCATATAAGTATTATCATCAAATTATTTTTATCATCATATAAGTATCATTATCAAATTATTTATATCACTATATGAATATTCCCATAATTTGTTCATATCACTTGCATATGTTATACCATTATCTAGATAATCCTCATCATTCACCAATCGCAATGTTCATCACTCCGAACTAACAATCCCCTTGTTGACTGGGGTCGTTTGAGCTTGCTTAGAAAATGAACTTTATTATATTTTAAAATTTCATCATTGAAAAT
>OX387251.1:5641383-5666383 GCA_947562095.1 Branchellion lobata | reverse complement strand
GCTTGCAACATCGTCGTCTATGTTTGTGGTAATTTTTGTATCCTTTTTATGATCAGTGCTTTTAGAAGTTTTGTTTTTGTTGTTGCTTTTATGTGTCGTTTTGGTGCTGTTACTGATACTAGAACTAATTTTATTACTTTTACTATTACTACTATTAGTAATATTAATATTATTGTTGTCACTTTTATTATTGGTAGTGGTACTACTATGGTTAATTTTACTATTGTGGTCGTTGCTGTTAACGACCTTCTCTCCAGTCATCTGTTTCTTCTCATCGTGTTTTTTGCTCCTTGAGAAGAATGCCTTCATGTCGCCTGATTGGAGTTCACTTCCTGGATGCCTGTCCCAACTCGACGTCTCAAAAATAGACTTTGTTAGTTTAACTTGGTTTACCCTAGGAAGATCTCCTATAAATAAATCATCCGTATTATCAACTTTATTTAATTTACTTTTATTTTTACTTAATTTACTTCTTCGTTCTTCAAACTTCTTCACCTCAAACGGTTTTACATGTTCATACGAAAGTTCGGAACTGTTCCAATTTTTTGTCTTCAAAGGCCTGCTAGTGTCGTGAAATGTGGTCGTTTCTTTGCAGTTTGCTATATTCATAATGTTCTCGCTGTTGGTAGAGAGTCTAGCGCTAGGGCTTTTCTCATTGAATGTCATAGTCTTGTTGTTACTGTTCATATTTTTGTCCATATTATTAACATTTTTCTTATTGAGTTTACTATTACTATGGTTATTATGATTATGATTATTATTATTATTATTATTATTATTATTATTATACATTTTATTGGCTTTAGGCATTGTGTTGTTGCGGTGGTTGACAAAAGTGTCGTGAGCTAAAGAATCGGGGCAATCTGTAGGCACGTTTACAGCACTGATGACGTTTATTTGCATAACCTCATCCTTCTTCTCCCCACTCTTGCTTCTCCCACTGCCAGCAGTAACCACAGCAGCTGATGTGGCACGACGAACCTTTGGAGCGCGGAGGTTCACGAGGGAGTTGGATCGGTTAGGTGTCTTAGAAACCGTCTCAATCCTACCCATGCTTCGCCACCTCACCACCCCTCTAAAGCCCTCAGAGCCTCTGGTGCTTATGAGTTCGTTGAAACGTTTCAACAACTTTTCCACAAAGCCCCTACCGTACTTTATCTCGTCTTGCCAGCCTCCCCCACCACTCTTGCAAACAGTGCCGACGTGGTTTTCTGTTACTTCATGATTGTTACTGCCATCAATTTTGTTTTTTTTGTCTTTGTCGTCCTGCATGTCTCGTGCCAGCTCTTCAAAGATTGGGTTATATGACCTGGAGTCAATGTTAAGTGACAGTCTCTTTTGCTTGTTTTGCATGTCGGAAACCAAAATTGGGGTTTCTTTGAGAAGTGGGAGGTGCTCCGTAGAAGGAGCTGTTTGCTTTGCGAAGTTGCCATCTTTTTCGTAAAAATTGACGGCTTGGTGGTGGTTGTGAGCGCGAGAATTTGGATTATTGTTTTCGGAACATTGAAGGTGTTTATTATTAAGGTTGGAAGAAGAAGCATGGTCGTAAGAAACTTTTTTGGGTGACAAAAAATTTGAACCATTCGTCTTAACGCCTGGGTTTCTGATGTACATGTGCTGGCGCAAGCCCTCTTTCTCATTTTTTTTCTGCAACAGTTTTATTTTCCATTCGGGTATATCTGCTCTCATTTTTGCTTATTTTGCATTTAAAATTTAAATATTGTGGTTGTTTTGAAATTCTTTTGAAAAGTAAAAGAATTTATTTAGAAATAACTTTTACACCTTTTTAATTAATTATTTTAACTATTAAAAAACTCAGTTTCTGTCTAAACAAACAAAGAAACCTATCTACATCTAGTGCATCTTTCTGAAATATGAATAGGATGGGTGCTGTGAGTCAGTGTTGATGTACAGGTGAGCTGAAGACGACAATAGAGTTGCTGCAAACGAAATGGTACATCAAATGTTTTTATACTTTTGAAATAACATGGTAAAAAATTTCCATTAATTTTTTAAAATAAATGAAGTATGGTTCGAGTTTTTGAACTGTTCCTATTGTATTATTTTCAATTTATTTTTTCAAAATTTATAAATTCACTTCAGTTAAGAATATTTCTCTAACTTTTCAAGAACCAATTTTTTTTGTTTTTATAGTGAACTTATCAGAGTAGTGAAATAACTTTTTTTCAATAAAATATAATTTAAATTATGTTCTTACTTATCATAGAAAAAAGGATGTGACGTTAGACTTGGGCTTGTATGTAAAAATTGACGTGGCGGTTTTGGATAATCGAAATTCTCTCAAAATAAACATTAAAATATTATTCTAGATCAATTTAATTTTTAAACTTACACAATTATTTTCATTTTAAACTTTCTTCTTTAAATCCATCAAATATGGGACTTGCTATTTCTAACGTCTTGGGTCGGCTTTTCGGCAAAACTCAAATGCGAATTCTTATGGGTGAATTTTACTTTATTTTTCAACTATTTGACTTCGAATAAAAATTTTCATTCGTTTGTGGGTTGAAAGCTTTTTCAGTTCTTATATTGTTTTATTTTGTAACAATGCCAAACATCTGAAGTGCTGAATTATACCACCGTTTTAAATGTTTTTTCCAAAACAATAGATTTTAAATTAAAAAGCATTTTTAAATGAATTCGTATTTAGAGAAAAATTACTTCTACAGTTGGTTTGGATGCAGCTGGAAAAACTACAATTCTGTATAAACTCAAGTTGGGAGAGATTGTCACTACCATACCCACAATTGGTAAAAAATATAATAATTAATCCTAATTCATTAAATATTTATCTAACGAAAGTACTAAAAATGTATAACTAATGAATTTGCTTAAAAGCAATTAAAATATTAAATACTAAGTACTGTTTGATAATGGACCACTATTTCATTACCATAACACCATCTATTTGAGGCTTCAATGTGGAGACTGTGGAATACAAGAACATCAGCTTCACAGTGTGGGATGTGGGTGGTCAGGACAAGATCAGACCCCTCTGGAGACACTACTTTCAAAATACACAGGTACTTTGCTTTTTAAAATGGAATGGACTTTCTAATGAAATGGATTATTTTTTCTAAAAATTAGTTTTGATTCAAAATTAGTATTTATTTTTAATTTCAGTAATTTATTTTCTAGCTTTCAATAAAATTTTAATATTAATTTTTCATCTGCTAACAGGGCCTCATATTTGTGGTAGACAGCAATGATAAGGACCGAATAGCTGAGGCAAAAATGGAACTTAATCGAATGGTGAAGCTTTAAGCTTTTTTTGATGATTAATTCTTCAATAAAGTTTTAAAAATAGAAATAATTTGGACATATAATTTTTATCATACTTCTCACAATATGCATCTTCCAGCTGAGACTTTTTTAAACATTTTTATACCTCTAAGGATTTTTGAAGTCTGAGAAATATTTGATTTTCCTCCTCCTCATCTTCCTCCTCAACCAACCAGCTACAAGAAGAAGACTTGAGGGATGCAGTGTTACTGATCTTTGCCAACAAACAGGATCTTCCCAACGCCATGTCCGTCACTGAAATCAACGAGAAGCTGGAACTGAACAAGCTCAAATCAAAGACGGTTTGTCGTGGTCTTTGTTGTTTATGGTAGTGGAGATAACGTTTATAGTAAAGGTGGTTTTAATAAGGCTCATGGTGGTTGTGCGAATAGGAAAATAATGAAGATGATGATGATGATGATGATGATGATGATGATGATGATGATGATGATGATGATGATTTCAGCGAAAATAATTAACTTGATTTCCTAAATGTTCCCCAAGTGTATTCATATACTATTGAACAAGCCACCCAATCCACCACCACCACAGTGGTACATTCAGGCGACTTGCGCCAACGAGGGCACTGGTCTCTATGAGGGCCTTGACTGGCTCTCCAACGAACTCATCAAGCGCTAAATCATCCACCTCCATCATCCTCTTCCCCATTTATCATCAGCATCATCATCACCATTGCCATTCTGATTTACCGAACCTTTTTACTTTACATCTGAATTCTTAATTTCTTTCCTTCACGTGCTTTTTTCTATCTATTTTCACTGTCATTTTTATTATTATTATCATAATATTTTAATAATTTTAAATGTTATTATCATTATGGTTTCATCATTTTCATCAACTGCCTCATTTCCTTAATCTTGAATTCTAATCTAGCCCATTGTCTGTCAATCATTCACTTATTGGGAATAAGGTGAAGAAGCAGAAGATAATTCTATCGTCATATACCACAATAGTAAAGAATACAAATTTATTCTCCAAGTATTAGGTTATCACAAATGCACATTGACTCTTCTTCATCACAATCGCTAAAAATTAACGTTTGCAACTTTTACCACTACTACTACTACTTATCACTACTACTACTACTACTACTACTATTACTACTGTTACTAATATTACTACTACTACTACTACTACTACTACTACTACTACTACTACTACTACTACTACTACTACTACTACTACTACTACTACTACTACTACTACTACTACTACTACTACTACTACTACTACTACTACTACTACTACTACTACTACTACTACTACTACTACTACTACTACTACTACTACTACTACTATTACTAGTACTTTAAATAAAATTCTCGCTATGATTGTTTTTTATTATTTGAAATTGAAAGCTGATTAGTCAACATTCAACTTTCTATCTTTATAATTTCAACATAGGTTCACATTTAATCAATAAAATCGGTGGATGCTCTGAGACGCTGTTGTCAATTTTGGTATTAATCGACACTCAATCACCTCTCAAGTCCTCTCGCATATCCTTCCTCAATAAAGTTTCTTCTTGTCATTAGTCCTTGCCCACTTGCAGTCACTACTTTGCCCATCATCGCCATTATCATCGTCATTCAATGTACAGCTATTTTTAGGGATTTTTCTGAAAGGAGGTTGTGGTCAAGGGTCGATGAAAATTCTTCTCTAAACTTTATCGCATTTTGAGTAATGTGAAGCGATCAGTAGTTTTATAAAGAATTTAAAATTTGTTTTGTGTTTCTTTAAAACAAAAGGTTGATTCTTGTATGCAGACGAATGTACTCAAGGGTTAGCTTCAAAAACCGTGCTTCATTTGATAAATAGGAAAAAGCCATTAAAAAAATATTAAAAATTAATAAAAGCGGATTTGTCAACAAAAAGGAGTATAGATTTGTATAAAAACCAATACAAAAGACCAACAACAAATATTTAAATTCGTCCCGTTTCCACGGGGTGGAGAAGTTAGGAGTGAAAATGCAAACAAACAAGTTCTGAAAGGTATTAAGAGCAACACGACCCCTTCTCGACCGATGACTCATCGTCATTTAGTACGACTCCTTTGGCAGAAGATTGAGTCTTATTGCTGTCCGACAAGGGAAGTTTCTTAGCTGTCGTTTGAGAGGTTTTTGTGATTTTTAAGAAATATGTGAAAAAATATAATTTAATTATATGTTAGATAAACTTTAATCAATTTTCAAATCTCTAAAAATGTATTACATTATGAAATGAATATTTTCAGTGACATCAAGACAAGGCTTTCAACTGAACTATAACTAAAATTTAGAATGTTTGAAAATAGTTAATAGTGTTACTAATGAAGTTATTTACAATGTTGAAGTGAATAAATATTGAATTATTATTTAAAATGGAACGAAGTATTCGAAGGACCTATTTGCAGGAATATTTCGTTAACGTTGGTGGCCAGCTTGGCAGACGTTTCCAAGAAAAGAAGATCATGATTTTCCGCATAAGCCTGAGCGTCCTGAAGAAAAAGACGATAAAAGGGATGTTTGGTGATGTACAAATAGGTCTTATACTTATACTAACTTAACTTGAACCTCAGTGTACTCACGGAGGTTTAGGATTTGATGAGCAAACTTCAATAAACTTGAGCACTATAAAAACTAGACTCCACCATTCATTTACTCGCGACCAAACATTCTACATCAACACCACGCTTCACAAAGTATCCACAATAGCACAATTAACCAAGCCAGCCATGCCACATTCTACCTCATACGGAACGGCTCTCTGTTCTTCAAAGTCACTTTTGTTGCCTGCCAGAGCTATCACAATGTCTTCGCCCGCCTGCCTCTGTAACTCCTCCACCCACCTTTGAGCCTTTGTGAACGTGTCCTTGTGGTCGTGGTGGTGGATACTCAAAAGTGAATTTAAGTCAGTGTTTCTTTGAGGGTTTAGCGAGTCAACATTTGAAAAAAGCTGACGTAATAAAATAATTGTTGAATGATGGTTTAATTGAAACTTATGAAAACTCTGTGAGGTGGCAAAAATTTGGAAAAAATTTGTGTTCAAGAAAAATAAAACGATGAGATGGGAAACAAACGCAAAAAAATTACACAGATTAAGCGATGAACTAAAAAAAACAAAAAAAAGGAATAAACGTGAATGTTATGATCAAAAAAAAAAGAAAAATAACACAAGGAAGCGACAATGTTACAAATTGAAAGTGATAATTACTGACAACATTGGTGATGTCATAAACCACTATAGCTGCATGGGCTCCCCTGTAGTACATGGGTGCCATGCTGTAGTACCTGGAGGTGGTGGTGATGATGATGATGGAGAAGAGAAAAAGATGAAAAAAATGATAATGAGAATAGTAATGATGAGAAAAAAGAATGGTGATAATGATGGTGGTGTAAATTGTAAAAGTGAAATGAGGAGTTAAAAAATGGTGCAACAGAATTTGAAAAACATAATTTTTAACAATTTATATGAGAAAGTATTTCTGATAGAAAAAATTAACAATAAAAAATAATTTGAATTTTTAATCTATTTGAATGTAATTTTCATATGATAGTTCATAACAGCACCCAACCTCTCTTGCCCAGCAGTATCCCAAATTTCAAACTTTACCAATGTACTGTCCAGAATAATTGTCTGAGTTAGAAAGGCAGCTGGTGAATTTACATTAACATTCAAATGAGCAGTTGATGGTAGATGATCAGTGATATAGATGTTGAATTGATTGTATTTTATAGCAATTTTATTAAGTTTAAGAAATATATAAGCTCTATGCTCTCCTACAAGGCAAACGAATAATTCTATTTTTGAATTGTAAATACATTTATGTTTTATAAAATGAAATACTTTGTTAATTTTCTCCTTCCTCAACTCTTACCACCAATGGTGCTTTCCTGATACTCTTGGAACTGTTCCTTTACAAATCGCAGTACCAGACTAGACTTGCCCACAGCACACTCTCCCAACAAAACCAGCTTGAATTGGCAAGCCTTAGATATACTGTTTCCAGCTTGGTTTAATGTCTTTGAAGGAACTGACATATTTATTCTTAACGATATTCAGACGTATTGGTTTTGTTTCATTTACGTTTTTTATATAAAATTTTCAAGATGATTTTACCGTTTGTTTAATTTGAGAAATATTATAGACGGTTATAATACAAATTTAAATAATTACCAGATGACTTATGTTCAAGACTATAAGACGTAGTTTATATGGTAGCTAACACAGAGATTCACGAGGATGTGGCTAGATCGATTTAAAAGCTCGAGCATTTTGTATGTTTACAATATATAAACATTTTCAAGGCAAAGATCAATGGTCAGCTTCCACCCATTTTAATATATAATTTGTTAAAAGAACTAACAAAAATTAGGAACTTATTTTATAAATTATAATATTAAATTTTTAATTACTGTGTAATAAAATCAGAAAACTTTCATTTAGTGTTATAAAAATGTGAATAAAGACTCAACTGAACAATAAACAGCTGGCTTTATTTGTACTTTCAATAGCGCCTAATATTTATAGACTGTTGAGTAAAATCCAGACAGACGCTGAAAATGTTACAACTTAAAAAAACAATTAAATTGTCATAAGACAGAAACTTAATTAACAAGTCATTTTCAATTTTGAAAATGAAAAATTATTTTCCTAACACTATTTTATTAACTATTAAAAATGTTAAGTTTCAAATATTAGCTTAAATTTTTTTTTCTGTTGAAGTTAGAAATGTTTCTTTATCCAAAAATTTTCAAAAACTACAGAAATTTATTTCGTAAATATTCAACATTAAGGTTAAATCGTCAACAAACGGCAACTTTTGCGCCTTTGAACATGATGCTTTCAAAAATCTTGAGAACTGATTCAAAATTAAATCTAATCTAATTGAATTGTTTGTATATCTAATCTGATCAAAACATTTGTAACACGCCCTTTAGCACTATGTTCAAAAACGCTCCCTCCCATGGAAACGGTTTTACTCGCTGTGAGCTACTTGAAGACTGGACACTCTGAGACGGTGTCTGTACTTCATTTGAGTTGCCGAATAAAGGACAATTCAAAAGCATTTTTCTACGATCTGCTTAAACAAAAAAGTTTCGAGATTTGAGAGTAAAAAGTAGAGAACTAACAGAGGTAAAAATGGGAAGAAAAAAAGAGGGCCACAGTAAGAGTGCAAATTCAGCATGAGTATGGTCAGATGGTACCCTAAAGAATGAGAACGAGTAGAAGATCTTTGTCCCTTACGAGAAGGCAGCTTAAAAGGTTTATTAAGTAATTAGGTGAGTGAGTAATTTTATTTTGAACACGAAAGTGTAGATTTTGAAAACTTATTGTTTTCAAGAGAAAACTAGTTCACAGAGATACGAACAGGAGTTGTACGTGAGAAATAGTGAGAACCCGAAACTAAGCGAGCATCGCTTTTGATAGCTTTGATGAGAGAGTGTAGCGCGTTCTCAGGGAGTCTATAGTATGTAGAGTTGAAAGGAACTTAGTGGGAAAAATAAAGCGAAGAAACTAGTAATTTGAAGGTGGGATTGTCAAGAAATAAAAATACAAAAACATAAAAATAGAACAAGAAAGAAGGAAAAAAAAGATTAAGCTGAAACTTTTATTTGTGGTATGAAAAAGAGGAGAGTCAAAGGTGAAGCTCAAGCTATGGATGGGTGGAAGAAGGAAGATGTTTGAAGGAATATAAACTGCGGAAAAAGAGTCAAAGAGCCGATAAAACTTGCTAAAGTATATTAAAGCAACTATCGAGAGGTTGAGTTTGAGAAACATAGAATCTCTCAAAATATTGAAGATAGTAGAAAATAAATCTAATTTGGGAGATGGATTAAAGGTGAAAAAGTTATGAAGTTGGCTCTGAATAGAAAATGATCAAATCATCCTCGGGAGTTTTGAAGTATAGAGTATGAAAAAGAAAGAACCAGAAACAACATTTTGAAGGACACCAAATGGAAAAGGAAAATGGTAGAATAGTATTTGTTAATAGAAACTACAGAAAGCCTGTTGGAACAATATACCGAAATCCATTGGAAACAAGCTCCAGATGTACCAAAAAAATGTTCAAGTTGTTGAATTAATAGGGTGGTCGACAGTGTCAAAAGTAGAAAAGAAATCTAAGCAAAAAAAGAGAGATGTTGACCTCGTCACAGGGGAGCAAAGAATCATTACAGATTTTGAAAAGAGAGGTCTCAGTGCTATGGAGATGACGAAATACAGATAGGGCCGGAGGGAGTAGATCATGAACTTCAAAGAAGGAAGAAGATGAAGATAAACAACATTTTTCAAAATGTTTGGAATGGAAGAGAAATTAGATATAGGCCTTAAATATTAATTAAATTAAATATGTTTTATTGATAGAGAAGTATCAAGAAAGAATTTTGAAAATATTTGTGTAATAATAGATTTTGTCAGACAAGAAAAAAATATTGCTGTGAATAGAAAGAAATTTATAAGTTTTAATTATTGTATGAAATCTCTTTAAATATATGGGTTGGTATAAAATCAAAAGAGAATGTGGAAGAAGACATAGAATTTACTATATTAGTTAATTCAGAGAGGGTTATTGAAGAAAAGTTATAAAGAGAAACATCAGAAAGTTTAGTAAAAGTTAGAAAAATTGATTTAAGTGGCCTCGAAACTCTACGGGGTTGATGCCACTATAATAATAGTCGTTTTTGTATTGTATTGTATTGTATTTAAAATTTCTAAAAGAAATAATTTTATTAGACATAGTGTCTCGGAAAAGTTGTAGAGAAAAAGGAAGAGGTGAAAAGTTTTATACAATGATCTAGAAAAATAACTTTATTGAAACTCGGAATAAGAGGCAGAGTTGGTGGAATCAATGAGAGAAAAAGAAAGCTCTGAGAGAAGAAGACTCTTATAGCGTTATAGCTATCTTGCCATTTGTCCCGTGAGGGTGTGGAACGGACATCGATCATAATTGCTTTGCTTAGGTTATATTCTACACTTTCACTTGCTAAACAAGTATCGTTTTTCAAGTTGCTCGACAAGATTTCAAGAATTCGAAAACCATTCCATTTCGTCATAAAGGTAATAAAAGTAGATGATTTTTTATAGTCTTTATTTAAGCAAAGCCAGACAAACGCTGGAAATGACAAAGAACATGGTAAACAATCAAAATAAAAAAGAAGAAAAAATTAAATTCAAAAAATAACTATAGAAGCAAATTTAGGAATCTCGAAAATTTAGGATTGAGTCATAGTTTATATTGAATGGCTGTTGAAGAATGTTTCATCAAATTAACCAAAACTTGAATGTTAATAGGTTTTAAGAAACTCAAGAGCAGACTCGTCTATTAAATCAAATAAATGAGTCTTTAAAGTTTAGAATTTAATCATCTCTCAAAACCACATAATATAATTATTGAAAAACTATCAAAAGTTATTTATTTATTTTTATTTTCCTTTTCAGCCATTTCTCATCTTCACAAGCAAGTCTGTCTGGATACCACAATTCTTTACAATGCTTTTCAATACTTGTTTACTTTCTTGTTGAGTACGTTGGCAAACGGCATCCATGTAAGGGTTTATTGAAGATTACACTGCAATGTCTGTTTTTCAAACGAGAAAATGGCAGTCTTTTAAAAACATTTTCAAAATCATCGTATCTAGAAAAAACTAGAATTCTTAGATGAATTAAGTTTTCCATACCTAATATTTGAAACTTTGAATTTAAAATAGGTAACAATAAAAGTTTAAAAGGATTAAATTAAAGTAACGACCACACACGCTTTTGCGAAATCTTTTTCACTGATGAGCGCTTGAAAGATTAATCTATTTTCTAGATTTCATGGACAGACGAGTTGGCAGCAAGCAAATGCTGAACAACATGACAAAAATTGTTTCAAAAAATCTTCTTTCCTGTGAATATGGCACATGATTGAAAAAAAAAGAAAAAAAAAGATCTTAAATTAGATTTTAATTTTGATTTATGCGTTACCAACGTGATGCTAGTTATTGCCGCTGAGTTTTCATTCCTCAAATTTCACTATTTTAATCACTTTTTTTCAATTTTTTTATTGATTTATTGTTTTAAATTAATATTTTATCGTGTTTAACATTTTTTAAACTTTTTTTTTTGCGATTTATTCGTTTCGATTCGTAGATGACTGTTCTCGTATATTTTAATGTTTTCCTTTTTAGTTCGATTGTTCGCAGTGTTTTTGTAACATTTCCAGCGTATGTCTAGACTTGATCTAATGAAGACTATAAAAAAACTTTTTTTTACTTCTTTATACTACCATTCAACCATACTTATGCTAAATTTGCATTTCCTGAAGGTGTTTTTACCCATATAAAGCTCTCATAATACTACGTCTGCTACATCTTTGTTTTCACGAAAATTTCAAACTTTTTTTTGTTTAAATAGTGTAGCAAAGCGCTTTTGAAGAGTGTAATTAGCGCTATTCAAACATTCTGGTGAGATTATAGAAAGAAGGAGAAATATGTTCCTACTTATGGAGTTTACTTATTTCAAAAATCTTTTTCAATTTTCTGAATGTGTTAAAACCTCAGTTTATTTTAATTTAGCTTGGTTTCATTCAAGTGAGTTTAATAATGTACAGTTCAATTTATAATGCTTTTCAATTTGAAGATAGGTTTGAAAACACAATTAGATAACTTTTCAACGCAATAAAACTTTTTAAAAGTGGTTGAGACAAACGAACGCATGGCCAATCAAGCTTGCACACAAACAGAACATGAAATTTGCGTACAAAATTTATGGCCATTTATTGTTCTAAAGAAGAACGATGAGATTAGGATTCACAGTACTTCTTGAGGTACTATACAGTAAAATATAAGAAAAATACGATTAATATTACAGTGGCATTAACCAAAACGAAGTAACTAACGAATACTATATATTTATTATATTATATAAAATAATTCAATATTTTACCATTATGGAATTCACGAATAATGAGACATAAAATGTAAATGACACACATGAACAGTTTCTGAATGACAAATATCCATGATGAAACTCGTATTACTGTTATAATGTGCTAAAAGAACTACTGCAGTAAGGAGTTACCTAAGGAAAAAAAGAAGAAAAAACGTTGTCTTGAATGCATATAAAAGTAATTGTAGTTTGTTGACCGAACATTAGAAAATAAATGAAAGACTGTGTAGTTTTTTTTGAGCAGCCAACGATGATGACAATGATGAACATGATGCTGCTGATGATGATAACGACGACGACGACGATGATGATGATGATGATGACGATGATGATGATGATGATGATGATGATGATGATGATGATGATGATGATGATGATGATGATGATGATGATGATGATGATGATGATGATGATGATGATGACGATGATGATGATGATGATGATGATGATGATGATGATGATGATGATGATGATGATGATGATGATGATGATGATGATGATGAATATGATGCTGCTGACGATGATGATGATGGTTATGACGCAACGTATGCTGATCGATTAAAGTCAAAACATCTTCGAATTAAGATATTCCTAAGACTGCATCTTCAGAACTGTCGGTTTGGAGTGGGATTGTTGGGAGTGTAGAAAAGGTATTCAAAAATATAAACTTCAGAAATGAAATTACTTCATTATATATATTATATAAACTATATTAGATTGTCGTATTGTTTTTGATTTTTTTCGAAGCCTTTTGGGAAAAAAACAACGTTAAATACCTTTGTATCAAGTTTTGAATACTTCAATAGCATATAAAACAAGGCAGGTTTTTAGGCCACTCTAACACATGTCTTTTTTTGAGTTCACGTTTGACTGCTCAAACCAAGATTCAATCAGCGAGTGAGTCTTGAGCTACAAGCTAACTCGCTTCACGATGTGTTTGGCACCTTTACTGTTTGTGTGTTACAAATATAACTTTCGATTTTAGAAGGTGGATATTGATATTCCGCTGATACTGATATACCGATATGATATAAAACCTGTAGCTAAATCATTTTTTTCCATCTTCGCTGTATCAAGAAACTGAAACTTTTCCTTAACAATCCACCCTCTTCGTTCTTTTTGTCCCGCTTTGACCATTGTAACTCTTTATATTATGGACTCCCAGAGACCACGCTACACCCTCTTACCAATGCTTCTAATAGCGCTGCCCGCTTAGTTTCTAGCATTCATAAATTTTTTCGTCTAACTTCTATACAATACAAACACGAATATTATTTTAGTGGCATTAACCCCGTAGAGTTTCGAGTAGATACTTCTACTTTTATTTCTTTACACTGGTTGCCCCTTAAAAAAGATCAGTTTTCAAACTCTGCACTTTCATGTTCAAACTAAAAAATAATCATTCACCTATCTACTTAGCTGAGCTTTTTAAGCTGCCTTCTCGTAAGGAACCGAGATCTTCTGCTTATTCTCCTTTTTTAAAAATACCTTCTAATAGTACTCATGCTAAATCTGAGCTTTCCTACGGTAGCCTCCTTTCATAGAACTCTCTTCCCCCCAATCTCACCTTTATTACTTCTCTACTTTCATATCGTAAAATCCTTAAAAGTTTGTAGTTCAAACAGTTCGTAGCAGAACGATCTTGAAAAGTTTTGATCAGCGCTATATAAATGATTTGATTGGATTAGATTAGATAAGATAGTGTAAATATAATGATTATGTAAATGAATTAAAACTTAGACCAGTACAAACTTATTTGAAATTTTTTAATTTTTTCAATTTTATTTCATTTATACTGTTAAATTGGAAAAATAAAGAAACTTAATTAGTCTCATAGAAGTAAGTGATAGTAACGTATTATCGTTGCCTGTCGAATTTTTTAACTCGAAACTTCTATTTTTCGGTTTTATACCCGAATATTGTAAATATATTTTTGAAAAAATATTTTTTATTGATTTATTGTTTTAAATAATTCATTGTGTTTAACATTTTTTAAACTTTTTCTCTTGCGATTTGTTCATTTCGATTCGTAGATGACTGAACATTCTGTTCTCGTATATTTTAATGTTTTCTTTTTTAGTTCGATTGTTCACCGTGTTTTTGTAACATTTCCAGCGTATGTCTGGACTTGATCTAATAAAGACTATAGACTATAGAAAAATGTTTTAAAAATGTCGGATACTAAAGTCTCGAAAAAACTTTTTAAAGGATGACCGCCAAAAGAACTATGAGTAACGAGTGTCCATGTAATAAAGAAAAAGAAAATGGTTTGAAAACAAATTGTGCAGAACGCGGAACTAGTTGGCATTCGCAATGCGTGGGTCTAGACAGTCTAGACCAAAATAATTTGAAAAACCTTAAAAAATGGGTCAGCCCCAAATGTTTTGAGCTCTAAAATTACAAAGATAAAAAAAACTAAAATTAATAATTTGGAAATAGAAAGAAGAAAAAAATAAAATATTATTGAGGCCACTAATTGAAAACCTAAAGGAGACAACTCCTAAGACTGAAACTAAAAGTTATGCTGAAGTGGATGGAAATGAAGAACAAAAAAAAACAAATGAAAATAAAATACTGACCTCGGTATGAACCTTATAGAAAAGGTTAAACCACAAATGGATAATGATAATTATGTAAAAACACAAAGAAAGTGGAATTTAAGTTTAACCAACATATTAATAATCAAGTGCAAAAAAGCAAATAAATGTCTAGGACTACTAAATAGAAACTTTTCATCTAACCCTACCTCCTAATCTTCTCTTTAAAATCTTACTTTACTTATTCTTGAATTTGGAAGCCCAGTCTGGTCACCTCATACTAATAAAAAGTTAACCTTATAGAAAGGATACAAAAAGGAGCCACCAGAATAATTTGCAGAAATTTTTTTATCACCAAAACACCAATCTGAGCTATCATCTAAGATTACTTAGTCCCAAACTAAACATTCACTATACTGGAAGAATTGAAATAGATTTAATACAAGTATCTTCATGGAGTTTCCGGTTTCGCGAAAACGTGTATAGCGTTACTTTAATTTACTTTATTTAAACTATTTTAAGTAAATATTTGAAATTCAAAGTTTTAAGTAATAGTTATAAATATGTTAATTTATCTGAGAGTTATAGTTTTTGCTGATTGCGAAGATTTTGAAAAGATTTTCAAGAGATTGCCAATTCCGCCATTTTCTCATTTGAAATACAGACATTGCAATAAAATCGTCAACCAGCGCCTACATAAATACTGTTTGCCAAATTACTCAACAAGAAAGTAAACACGTGTTGAAAAGCATTGCATAAACTTGTGGTTTCCAGACGGACTTACTTGTGAATTTGAGAAATGGCTGAAGAAGAAAAACACATTGATGTAAAATTGTCAACCAATCGGCTACAAGAATACCGTTTGCCGACTTAAAAAAACAAAAAAAGTGATCGAGTGTTGAAAGCATTGCAAGGAATTGTTGTATCCAGACAGAGTTCCTTGTGAGTATGAGAAATGGCTGAGAATGAAAATAGAAGAAAAAAAGAAATAACTTTAAATAACTCTCCAACAGTCATGTGGTTTCAAGATATGATTCCATTCTCAACTTTTAAGAATCACTTATTTGTTTTAATTAAAAATTCTGCTTTTGAATTTCTTAGAACCTTTAACATTCCAGTTTTGGTTAATTTGATGAAACATTCTTCAACAGTCATTCAATATAAACTATGAACCAATTCTAAGTTTCAAAATTCATAAATTTGCTTTTATAGATTGCTTTTGATTTCATGCAACAGACAATTTATAGTTCTTATGACATTCAGTTATTGTTGATTTCAATTTATTTTTTTCATTTTGATTGTTCACCCTGTTCTGTGCCATTTCCAGCGTTTGTATAGACTTTTTTCTATAAAGACTATGAGAAAAAGTATACAAATTAATTAACAATATAGATGATCAAAATTGTGGACCTGATCTCACCCTAAATACTGCAAGAAAAACTAGAAGTAACAATTTAAAGTTATACAAAATCTATTTCCTCCTCTTTATGTGCGACTTTTTTTCAAATAGAATTATTATTCCATGGAATAAACTAACCTATCATATAATTTCAGCCTTTTGTTTAAATGTTTAAAAACATAATCTTGACCTCTGCCTTTCAACTCCTCTCACACTTTAAAAGTTTTTATAAATAACTTTTTACTAACTCAAACCTCTTCGGAACATTTGACATAAAATTATCATTATGTATTTTAATTAATTTTGTTGATTCACTTGTTTAAATAATTTATTATTACTTATATTTATTTTTATAGTTGCTTGTGCATATTTTGGACACAGATACCTTGTTCTTGCCCTTGGAATTTTTCCTTGATAGCTAAAAAAATAAAATAATTACCAATAAATTGAAAATTTTTAAACATTAATTGTTGTAAAAAACCATTGATTTCGTCTGAACAGCAATCCCTTCACCAGCAACAACCTCAACAAGTAACAAAGGTCCTTGGCCTCAAAACTCGGTGTCAATGATACTATACAAACATTTGAATTTGTTTTGATTTGTATTTTTATTTTGTATTTGATTGTATTTCAGAGTTTTGTATTTGATTTTTTTTCAGAGTTTTGTATTTGATTGTATTTCAGAGTTTTGTATTTAATTGTATTTCAGAGTTTTGTATTGTATTGTATTATAAAATATATATTTTTTCTTTGAACTGCAGCAGAAAGTATGTCCACCTTCTTGTAACAGGAATAAATAAATATAGAATAAATAGACGAACTAAGCGAAAAAAAACTTAATGTATTCTAAGCTAATCTAATCGAATCATTTGTAAAGCTCTGAGTACACACTGTTCAAAAACTCTCTGCTACGAACTGTTTAAACAACAAAGTTTTAAGGGCTTTACGAAATGAAAGTAGAGAAATAATAAAGGTTAGATTGGGGGGAAGAGAGTTCCATAAAAGGGGCCCACAGTAGGAAAGTGCAGATTTAGCATAAGTACTATTGGAAAGTATCCTTAAAAATGAGAATAAGTAGATATCGGTCCCTTAAGAGAAGGCAACTTAAAAAGGTCAGCTAAATAGTTAAGTGAGTGATTATTTTTTATTTTAAACATAAAAAGGGCAGATTTAAAAAAAACTGATCTTTTTTAAATAAGCAACCAGTGTAAATAGATAAAAGTGAAGGTTAGACGAGAGAATTTATGAGTGTCAGGAACTAAGCGCGCAGTGCTATTAAAAGCTTTGGATAGAGGGTGTAGCGTGGTCTCTGGGAGTCCATAGTATAAAGAGTTACAAAAGTCAAAGCGAGACAAAATAAACAAAGAAACTAGTAGTTTGAGGGTGGATTGTTAAGGAAAAGTTTCACTTGCTTGATACGGCGAAGATGAAAAAAGATGATTTAGCTACAAATTTGATTTGTGGTGTGAAAGAAAGGGATAAGTCAAAGGTGAAACCTAAACTATGGATGGTGGAAGAAGCGTGGAAGGTTTGATGAAATATCAATTGAGTGAAGAGATTCAATAAGTTGAGAAAACTTGTTAAAATAAATAAGATCAAATTTCGAGAGGTTGAGTTTGAGGAACATAAAATCATTCCAAGAGTATTCCAATTGTATTTTACCAATACAAGAAAAAAGTTAAGAGTTAGTAAAAGATAATTAATATTTAGGAAATGAAGTAAAGATGTAAGAGTCATCAGCACAGAGTGGACTCTGAAGAGAAAATGATGAAATAATTCTTGGGAGTTCAGAAGTATAAAGAATAAAAAAAAGTACCAAGATCAGAACCCTGAAGAACACCAAATGGGAAAGAGAAAGGAGTAGAATGAAAGTTGTTTATAGAAACTACAGAACTCCTGTTGGAGAGGTAAGAGGGAATCCCTTCAAGACAAGAGTATGAAACTCCAACAGAAGTTTCAAGTTGCTGAATAAGTAAATAATGGTTAACATTGTCAAAGGGAGAAGAAAAATTGAAGTAAAGATAGAGGGAGATATTACCCTTGTCACAGAAAAGCGAAGAATCATTATATATTTTCAAAAGTGAGATTTCAGTACTGTGGAAAGGACGAAAATCAGACTGAGTAGAAGGGAGATTGTTAGCCTCATTAAAGAAAGAAGCCGAAACTAGACAACCTTTTCCAGAATTTTAAAATTGGAAGATATATTAGATATAGGCCTATAGTTTGTTGGTAGAGAGGGATCTAGATAGACAGTTTACAATTATTGGTGAAATAAAATATTTTTTTGAGGTAGAAGGGAAAATTGATGAACGAATAATTAGACTGAGAATTATTGGATAAAACAGGAAAAAAAGTTATCTGATAATATAAGTTGGTATAAGGTCAGGAGAAAATGTGGAAGAAGAAATTGAATTGATTATAGTAGTTATTTCAGAAAAGGTTATTGGGGAAAGTTATTAAGAGAAACATCACAGAGTTTTGTAAAAATAGGAGAAAATGAATTATCATTTCAAGAAGAACGATATTTTTTAGACATGGTGTCATGGAAAAGCTGTGGGGGAAAAAGGATGAGCTGGCGAGTTTTATACAAGAATCTAGAAATAGAATCCCATTTAGACTTGGAGGATGAGGCAGATTTTATGGAGTTAATGTGAAAAGAAAAATGCTCAGAGTAGAAAAGACTTCTATAGAATGATAACTCTTTCTGCCATTTGTTCCATGAGGCTGTAGAACGATCTGCCTGGTAGAGTCGTTCAAGCTTTCAAACAGCATTGGCTATCAAAAAAGGAGCCTTAGAAGAAAAAAAGCAAATAAAGAAAGTCTTTGTAGGAAGAACAGCATCAAGACCTTCAAGAAGAGAATCATTGAAGGCTGTTAGAAAAAGATTGGGGTCAGAGAAAGTAAAGTAAACAGGATAATGAATGTAAGAAGCAGAAAATGTAGATTTATATAACAAAGAAATGCCACCATAGAAAGAATGAGAAAAAAAAGTTTTGTAGGAGACCTAGCCAATTTATTAGAAGAGTAAGATGGAGGAGAAGCAAAAAGTAAAGAGCGTGAAGTGGCATCTTCATGCCATGTCTCAGTTATGCTTAAAAAGTTTGTAGAAAAAGTTGAAAGATTAAAAATGTGTCAAGATTTATTGTTAAGTGGCTTGGTGTTTGATAAAGAAAGGTTTAGTTCATTATTAGAATTTGAAAGTCGGGTAGGGAAGCGGTTTTGCAAATTATTTTTAGGTTTTTTCGTGAAAATTATTATTTTGAAGAAAACGGGACCTAAGTTTAGAATTTAGGAAGTTTAAATAAAATAATTCTACGTCTAACAAGGCGAGGTGGGTGAAAGGGAACAGAAGAAAGGTTCCGAAGAATGTTGGGAAATTAATACTTTGAAAATGTTGATGAAAAATATATACTCCAAACCATTACTCGAATCTGAGAACGATGAAATATAAAAAAATTGTAACATACAGTTTTCGTCCAAATTGCAAGTTCAAAAACAGTCCGTAGCAAAACAGGCGTTTGTCACGCTGCTATTTAAGAATAATAATAAAAAAATAGGAGTTTTTGTGGATTTTTTATTAAAAAGAACAGATTAGTTTTTCAATTCATTCAATCATGAAACAGATAACAACAAAACAGTCAAGTGGTTAATTTCTTTCGTGCACTCTTGACCGCAAGAGTACTTAGCGACAAGTAACTTCTCGGCGCATGGAATTGAAGAAACAGCAAGGGAAAGCTTAGAAGTGTGAACTGAAAAAATGATTCAAAAATCAATGAATTAATAATAGTAAATTGATTGATCAATTAAAATCAATAGATTTAACGAGCGAATCGCTGTATTTATCAAATTTAATAAAAAAAGGAAGAAAAATTCTTGGATTCAATGGAAGATTAAGAAACAAAAAACAATTGGTTTTGAATGATGGAAGAATTGAATAAAAAAAAGATTTAGACTGGAAATAAATCATTTGAAGCTTTGGAGTTTATTAATGATTTGAAAATTCGAAACTGATATTCGAATTTTGAAACACAAAAAATAATAAAAACAAACAAATGGCTTGAAGCTTTGAAATAAAAGAGGCTTTGAAGAAACAAACTATTCGGGAGATGAACGGATATCATTAGCTTGTCAGGCTTTCCATTGTTGGCAAAAGTGCGTTACGAACGCATTTTTGAGCCACACTCGACCATTGAAAGACTTTAACGAGCCTTTTACAACGTTTCTAAGACAAAAAATAGAAGAATTTCTTAATCTTTGAAAATAAAATGAAACAGTTTTAATCCGTTGGGGAATTAAAAAAAAATATGATCATCAAAACGTTTCATTGAAAAGTATCAGTTTAAAAAAACGATTTTATCTTTGTCGTTTTTCACTTTAATACTTGCTGTTCAAATTACCCTTATCTTTTTCTATCATCATCATCATCATCATCATCAACATCATCATCATCAGCATCATCATCATCATCATCATCATCATCATCATCATCATCATCATCATCATCATCATCATCATCATCATCATCATCATCATCATCATCATCATCATCATCATCATCATCATCATCATCATCATCATCATCATCATCATCATCATCATCATCATCATCATCATCATCATCATCATCATCATCATCATCATCATCATCATCATCATCATCATCATCATCACCATCCTCATCCTCATCTCCATCATCATCATCATCATCATCATCATCATCATCATCATCATCATCATCATCATCATCATCATCATCATCATCATCATCATCATCATCATCATCATCATCATCATCATCATCATCATCATCCTCATCATCATCATCATCATCATCATCATCATCATCATCATCATCATCATCATCATCATCATCATCATCATCATCATCATCATCCTCATCATCACCATCCTCATCCTCATCTCCATCTTCATCGTCATCTTTCTTTCTATTTCAAACTTCATCCTTTTTATTTATTATCCTTATTTAAGCCAATATCAATAATAAAGGATATTAATATGAAGATTTATTCATCTTATCGACTATGCCTTTATGTTTGTTATTATTTTGTTGTTCTCATCTTCGTTCTTCTTCACTGTTTTCATTTTATTATATATTTTTTCTGACTTTTCGTTGATTAATAAATAAACAAACAATGATAAAAATATTTTTTTATCTCTCATTATTATTTTTATACTTATTATTATTATTATTATTATTATTATTATTATTATTATTATTATTATTATTATTATTATTATTATTATTATTATTATTATTATTATTATTATTATTTTTATTATTATTATTATTATTGTTATTATTATTATTATCATTAATATTATTATTATTATTATTATTATTATTATTATTATTATTATTATTATTATTATTATTATTATTATTATTATTATTATAATTATTATTGTTATTATTATTATTATTATTATTATTATTATTATTATTATTATTATTATTATTATTATTATTATTATTATTATTATTATTATTATTATTATTATTGTTGTTATTATTATTATTATCATTAATATTATTATTATTATTATTGTTATTATTATTATTATTATTATTATTATTATTATTATTATTATTATTATTATTATTATTTTTATTATTATTATAATCATAATAATAATAATTATTATTATTATTGTTATTATTATTATTATTATTATTATTATTATTATTATTATTATTATTATTATTATTATTATTATTATTATTATTATTATTATTATTATTATTATTATTATTATTATTATTATTATTATTATTATCATCATCATCATTATTAATTTTGCTATTGTCCATGTTATTTTTATCATTTTGAATAATATTTTCATTTTCATATAACTTTGGCACTCTGTTTACCTCATTACCATCGTCAATATTTCTCCTTCTTCACTCGCCAATCTTCGCGTCTAATAAGACTTCCTACCCTTCAAAAATCATTTTTATTTTATTTTTTTTAAAAATAATTTCATTATCTTTTTTATTCTTTTTCAATTTCACTTTCAATTTCATCGTTTTTTTAGTTTTGATTTAATTTTTTTTCATATTTTATCTTTTTTTTCTCTTTTTTTCCCATTTTTCTTTTCTTTCTAGTCTTCTCTTCACACCTAATTTCGCATTCCGATTTGCATGAACAGCATACAAACACCACACACACATCTCTCAGACCTCCTCCGTCCTCACTGACGGATCCCCCTCTGGGGCGATGTAGACTCAGCGCTATACAAGTGCTTGGACCAGCTTACATCATTTGAACTTTTTTTTCACCGTCAACACTTTGTGAATTTTCAATAACCAAACTCCCATCAACGTTGACAATAACACTAACTTCTCTTCCAGCTCCACCAACACCACCATAACTTCCATCGTCATTGTCATCATCATCATCATCATCATCCTCATCATCATCATCATCATCATCATCATCATCATCATCATCATCATCATCATCATCATCATCATCATCATCATCATCATCATCATCATCATCATCATCATCATCATCCTCATCATCATCATCATCATTATCATCATCATCACCATCATCACCATCCACATCACCATTATCACCACCATCTTTGGAGCTAAGAGGACTATGTTTCATGTAGATGGTAACGAAAGATCGTTTGTTGAGGGGAGAATTGACTTTTCCTATTTTTCCTTCTTTTTTAATCTTTCTCTTCTCTTTTTTCATCTTCTTCAGCTTCTGCAACGAAGCGCTTTCACCGAGACTTGAACTTCCAACTTTCCGGTCACTAGCGACTTCAAACACTTTCTTAGTGTTGTGATCATTGACCCTTGTCTTGCACGGACCTTCAACTCCCTCCAAGGAGTGTGTCTTGGCATCTGTTCTTCTTTCGAAGTCTCCAACCAGAGCAGCATCCAATCGATGGAGTCCTATGAATTGGTTTGTACGACTAACCTTAACGTCAACGTTGTTGTTGCTGGTGTAGTTGTTGCAAATGGTTTTTTTGGTGTTGCTAGTGGTGATGTTGCTAGTGGTGATGTTGCTAGTGGTGATGTTGCTAGTGTTCTTGTTGTTTCTTGTGTTGTTGTTGCTAGCAGTTTTGTTATTGAGAATGGTTTTATCTTCGTTGTTAGCGTTATTTTTGTTGCTGATGTTGTCTTTGTTGTCATTGGTGTTGTTTCTGTTGTAGATGATGTTGTCGTTGTTTTTGTTGTTTATGGTATTAATTTTGTGGTCGTTGTGGGTGTTGAAGGGTTGGCAGCGTTGGTTGCGCACACACACCTCACACACTTCCGGGAACTGCCATCTCTCGCAGCACTGATGGCAGTGGCATTCTAGGGTGCTCTGGTCACTGTCTTCAAGGGTGAGGAGGTCACAGGGCTCTTCGATTGACTGGCGTCTGCTGCAGGCTCGGTGCTTGACAGGGGCCCTTCGAGCAGACGAGACGTGGTGGGTCTGTTTGAAGCATACTACCTCTTTGAAGGCGTCTCTAAATTCCTTGGAGGAGTGGTTGTAAATGAAAGGGTTCATGATGGAGTTAGAGTAGGCCAAGCAGTTGAAAAGAAGCCCCACCACTTGGAAGAACTCACTGTGGTGTGGTGGGATGAGAAATTGGGAAGAAAGGTCAAATATGGTGAAAGAAAGTTGAGAAAAGAGTGGGATAGAATGGAAAAAAGAAGGGAGACTGAGAAAAAAAAATGAAAAAGAAAAAAAATGTGGGAGTAGTTAATGAAAAAGACTAAAATTTATCGAGAAAAGAGGTCACAAGAAGAATTTCCATTTGAGAAAATTAAATTTCAGGTTAGGAGGTTTTCGTCTTTAAAATTAGTTTCAGGTTTCGCGAAAGCGTGTATGGCGTTACTTTAATTTACTTTCTTTAAACAATTTTTATTAACTATTTAAAATTCAAAGGTTCAAATATAAGTTATAAATAAGCTAATTTATCTGAAAGTTATAGTTATTACTGATTGAGATGATTTACTTTTTTTTTTAAATTGCCGAATCCGCCATTTTCTCGGTTAAAAAACAGACATTGCAGTGAAATCGTCAAGCAACGTCTATATAAACACCGTTTTCCAACTTACACAACAAGAAATTAAACAAGTGTTGCAAAGAAGTGTGGTATCCAGAAGAAGTGTGGTATACTTGTGAATGTGAGAAACGGCAGGGGAAAAAAAAGACATTGATGTAAAATCTTCAATCAATCGGCTACAAGAATACCGTTTGCCAACTTAAAAAACAAGAAAGTGAGCGAGTCTTGAGAGCATTGCAAGGTATTGTGGTATCCAGACAAACTTTCCTGTAAATATGAGAAATGGCTGAAGAGGAAAACAGAAGAAAAGAAGATATAACTTGAAATATCCATCTTATAGTTATGTTATGTGGTTTTAAGATATGATTCCATTCTCAACTTTTAAGTATCACTAATTTGTTTTAATTAAAAATTCTGCTTTTGAATTTCTTAGAACCTTTTAACATTCCATTCTTGGTTAATTTGATGAAATATTCTTCAATAGTCATTCAATATAAACTATGACTCAATTCTAAAATTTGAGATTAATAAATTTGATTCTATAGTCAGTTTTTGATTTCTTGCAACAGACAATTGACAATTCTTATGACATTCAGTTATTGTTGATTTTATTATTTTTTTCATTCCGATTGTTCACCATGTTTTGTGCCATTTCTAGCGTTTGTCTGGATTTGATTCAATAAAGACTGTAAAAAAATGAGCTGAAAACAGAACTAACTGCAATAATTGCAATTCACTTTCGAGGTATGTTTTATGTTCAGATTTTAATGAAAAAAAATTTTTTTTAAAAACAAAACGG
>OX387251.1:5633883-5636383 GCA_947562095.1 Branchellion lobata | reverse complement strand
TATATATATGAATATTTGTGTGAAATCTTTTTTTATTTCAAGAAATTTCATTATCAGAAAATTTGTCGTTTTATATATTATTAATTTTCAAATAAATCATCACTTTTATTAAAAAATAAATAAAATTAAATTCAAAATTACAACTACTACTACTATTATTATTATTACTACTACTAATACAACAACAACTACTACTACTACTACTACTACTACTACTACTACTACTACTACTACTACTACTACTACTACTACTACTACTACTACTACTACTACTACTACTACTACTACTACTATTACTACTACTACTACTGCTACTACTACTACTACTACTACTACTACTACTACTACTACTACTACTACTACTACTACTACTACTACTACTACTACTACTACTACTACTACTACTACTACTACTACTACTACTACTAATAATAATAATAATGATAATAAAAATAATAATAATAAAATAATATTGATAAAATTAATAATAAAACTACAAATAATAATATAAATAATAAAAAAAAGAATAATAATAATAGTAATTTGTTCTCATTTTCAGTTTTTTTTCATATAATTTAAAAACCTTTCATAAATGATAGTCGAGAAAGACGCAACAATGTTCACAAGGGGAGCGAAGCAGCTTGCATTTCTAGGTCGGGTGTGTTTGGTCTCCAACATCTGACCTTGTTAACACGCGCTCTAATTGCAGCTTAAAACCTCGAACAAATGAATTGAAAGTTTTTTTTATGAAATAAGAACAAAGCCTTTTCGAAGCTCCATACTAAGCATAAAATTTTTTTTTCAAATTTTATTTTTTTAAATAATTCTAAAAATTATTTTAATCCAAAAGAGTTTGCAAGAATTTCAATTTATTCCTTAAAAATCTAAAAAATATAATCAAGTACATAAACTTATCAAACATAAAAAAGACGTGTCAGCATCAATTGTTCTTATCAAAATGCCGACATTTTCCGTGAAAAAAAGAAAATAATTGTATAGCGCATAATTGTCTAAAAATAAGCGATTTTTATGAACGTCATGAAAATTGGCTTGAAAACTCTTGGGTTTTTTCAGTTTGAAAACATTTTTAAAACCTCTCACGAAGTGTTTCTGTCATGGGGCTCCTTGGAGAAACAACGCCACCGCCAAAGAAGGCACAAAGTACAGTAACCACAACCATTAATAATAACATCACTCCATCACCAACCACCACCATTAATAATAACACCACTCACTCACCAACCACCACCATAAATAATAACACCACTCACTCACCAACCACCACCATAAATAATAACACCACTCACTCACCAACCACCACCATAAATAATAACACCACTCCATCACCAACCACCACCATAAAAATTATAAAACTAAAACAACCACGACCATCATCTCAGACACCATCCTACTAAAAACGTTCAATAACCTACCGCAACAACCAGGTAAAACAACAATAACTAGCACAACCACCACAACAACAATAACTACCATCACCACCGCCGAAACGAACTCATCACAGCCACCCCCACCACCACCACCACCATCACCACCACCACCACCACCACCACCACCACCACCACCACCACCACCACCACCACCACCACCACCACCACCACCACCACCACCACCACCACCACCACCACCACCACCACCACCACCACGAACCCAAAGGTGAAGAGGATAATGGTGATGATTTTGCCTCCATGGGGGCTGGCGTCACAGCGGATGCCCACTCTGAAGAAGAGGAGGGTGGGTAGTGAGAAAGCCACAGACAGCAGCCACACCGTCACTATGGCTCCCATCACCTTGGCACTGGTCCGTAGGTGCAACGTCGAAGCATTCCGCACCACTATCATGTACCTCACTGGAACGGTGGTGGTGGGGGTGGTTGTGGGGGTTGTTGGCTGAGTACTGTTAGATTGGATGGTAGGTGGTTACTTGAAAAATGGTTGGTTGAAGAATGGTGACGAAGTTTTGTAAGTTTTCTTGATGTTTCTTCAGTTGAAAATATAGCAAATGTTCGGTTATTTTGAATTATGGTGGTTGAAATGGCAGTTTGCGGCAGTTACTAGAAGTGGAAGGAATGGAGGTTGCGTTTGAGACTTGACAATTTTCAAAAGAGTGGTTGTGATTTTTTGTCGACAAAATATTTCACTGCCGAAAATAAAACAACAAAATACGAGAACTAAAACTCGTTGAATGAACTTCGCTGCAAAAGCCTTATTGAAAACAATATAAGATTCATGCGTACAACCATGCGTTTCTTTATCTGGATGTAGCAATGGTTAATCATCTTAAGCAGTGATGTGGTGGCAACATAAATAGGATTGTTTTGAAATTAAAAAAAATTTAAAAAGTGAAACTGTGTTTGCCGGCATGAGAAAACATTAGTTTGTTTTCGAGGGACTGGGCAAACACGACCACTTAACTTTATGTGTGTTCAATTGGGGATCTTCTCCATGGTCAGCTCAAAAACGAAGTTTGCTGAGCCTCTTAG
>OX387251.1:5606383-5623883 GCA_947562095.1 Branchellion lobata | reverse complement strand
TTTATTTTTTTCAATTTTCAATTTTATATTTTTTTAAATTTCTGATATATTTTTATGGGGTGCCGCTGTATTTTTCGTGATATTTTCAAACATAATTATAAATAGTTTTTGATATATATTTTTTATCTACTTTCAATAGAGTTTGTCGTCATTATTAATTCATTTTTATAAATCTTTTATACTTGCACATTTTTTCATCTGCTTTTTTTATACAACCTCATTCATTTTCATTTATTTATACAAACATCCATACAAAATTTCCGTATAAATTTTCGTTTTGACTTGAACAAACGAATTGGCCATATTTGTTGTGAAATAAAGTCAATATTGTGTATGTGTTACTAAAAGAAAAAATATTAAATAAAAAAAGATTTTAGTTTTTGGTGGGCGTGTTTTCCAAGATTAATTGTTTTTTGTTCAAATAGGTGAATGAAAAACCTGGAAACTGTTGAAAATTTTATGAAGAAAAAACAATCAGAATGTGAATACAGCTGAATTTGAGCGGCGCTACATAATTTCAAAAATCTACTCAACATCACCACCAATGAAATCACAAAAAAAAACTTACAAACAACAACGCTATGCAAAATATAGCCAACAACAACACTTCAAAAAACAAAACTGAAAAATAATACTTCAAATAACAAAAATTCAAACAACAATACAAAAAAAAATCATTGAAAAAACAACAATGAAACCAAAGTAATCCAGCAACAAAACCCTCACAACTCTATACTATGGTCTCTGACTACGCCACACCCAATCACCAAAGCTTCCTATAGCTCTGCCCATTCAGCTTTTGGTACTCACGAATCCTCCCGTATAACTTCTGCTTTTACCTTTTCCCACTAGATACTTCTGAAAGGATGTTTCAAATAGGTTTGATTAGAGTAGCTTAGCCGACCCACCCTTCTCCATTGCATTTTACTCCTCACTTGTACCATAAGAAATTCCATTGAATCCCAATTGAAGCTCTTATAACCTCTTCATAATTCTGCCTCCACTTCCATTCTACCCTACCTTTCCAACTCTTCAACACTCCCTCCTCCACCATTCTTTCTTACCTCCTTCAAACCGTTTCAATAATATTCGTACTTCCCGCAACCTTTCAACATTTTCACTTTTTCAATTAGAGTTTTGTTTTCGAAAAATTCCTACTTTCACAAATCGATGTTTTATAACGTCATTCATTCCTCCGACCACTTCTCGCCACCTTTCTTCACTGCAACTACTGAAACGTTCAGCTTTCGAAACCTCCATTTTTCCAACCTCTCACTTTCAACTATCTCTCCTCTTCAACCTCTCACTTTCAACTATCTCCTCTATTCTATTCATTTTTATTTATTTTCTCCTCCATCCCAAACCATCTCTTCAACCCTCTTTTGCATCTTTCAAATATATTTTCCAAACTATCCACCGCTTCTTCCCCCTCCCTCTTCCACCCCTCCTTTCGTATCCACTACTCTTTCCCCCACCACTCCTCCATCCATCTCTCCTTCATCCATCACTCCTCCATCAATCACTCTTCCATCCATCACTCCTCCATCCACCACTCTTTCATCCACCACTCTTCCATCCACCACTTATATCCACCACTCCTCCATCCATCACCTACACCCACCTCTTACATCCACCACACCTCCATCCACCACCCCTCCATCCATCACTTACATCCACCACTTACATCCATCACTTCTCCATCCACCACTTACATCCACCACTCACACCCACCACACCTCCATCCACCACTCTTCCATCCACCACTCTTACATCTACCATTCTTTCATCCACCACTCTTTCATCCACCACCTCCATCCACCACTCTTCCATCCACCATTCTTCTATCCACCACTCTTACATTTACCATTCTTTCATCCACCACTCCTCCATTCACCACTTCTCCACCCCCCTTCTTCACCCACCACTCTTACATCCACCACTTCTCCATTAACCCTTTTCATCCAACACTCCTCCATTCTCCAATCCTCTATTTCATCCATCAAACATCTATTCCATCTATTTTTCCCACAACTCCATCATTCACGAACGAATCACGAACCGAGAGAGATGAGGACGAGGGTGAAGACGGAGACGAAGCAGGTGAGGGAGAAGAGGAAGTGCATGCTTCGACACGCAGTCAAGCCCATGGGCCACGAGTTGTAGTGCCAGTAGTCGAAGGCTGTCAAGAGAGGAACTATGCTGTGGAGATGGAGGTGAAGTGCTCAGTGGGCTGGAGAATGTTTGGTGGGTGGTTTGGTGGGTGGTTTCGTGGGTGGTTTGGTGGGTGGTTTCGTGGGTGGTTTGGTGGGTGGTTTGTTTGGTGGTTTGATTAGTGGTTTGGTGGGTGGTTTGGTGGGTGGTTTGGTGGGTGGTTTGGTGGGTGGTTTGGTGGGTGGTTTGGTGGGTGATTTGGTGGGTGGTTTGTGAGAGGGTTTGTGAAGGGGTTTGATGAATGAGCTGATAGATTTTTTAAAAATTCAAATGTTTAAAATCGATATTAAAGTCGGAACGGTTGAATGGAATTCTAATAACTTGTATGCTTTAGAGTTAAGTTTGTTTACAAATGAATCATTGTCGACTTTCAAAATACTGAACCAAAGCACCTTGTTTTAAATTACCAATTGCAAAATATTCCATCATGTGCCAAATGTTAATTTGATTGAATTTAAAAAAAAAAACTCAATCTTAAACAGGTCTAGTAGATAAACATTTCGTTTAAAAATAATTTGAATAGATTTAGAATATATATATATTTAATTATTCACAATCACGATATTGATGTTTAACCTCATCTTTGATGCGGTTCCAAATGCGGTGAGCGTTGGTGAAGAGGTGTGTGGGAATAGACTTGAATGGATAACATGACGTCTTCTTTCACTCAGGCCTAAAAAGCTATTGCATTTTTGTTGTTTGGCCCATTTCAGTCGCGTAGTAGCACGATCGAAAATAAGAACCGACACTATACGATACCCTTATATACAGCTCATTATGACACAATGCAATACAACGAAAAGTTTTTTTATGAGAAACTAATAAATAGTACAAAACAAAACAGTACAATATAAAAATAGTACGATACAAAACAGTACGATACAAAACAGTACGATACAAAACAGTACAATACAAAAATAGTACGATACAAAACAGTACGATACAAAAAAGTAAAATACAAAACAGCACAACACAAAAAAGTATTAGACAAAACAGTACAATGCAAAACAGCAAAATACAAACTAGTAAATTACAAAAAAACACATGACCAAACAGCAAAATACAAAAATGTACAATACCAAACCTTACAATACACATAATGCAATACCAAACCTTACAATACACATAATGCAATACCAAACATTACAATACACATAATGCAATACCAAACCTTACAATACACATAATGCAATACCAAACCTTACAATACACATAATGCAATACCAAACAGTACATTAATTAACAAAAAACTTAAGAACGGTACCATACACAATAGTATATTGAAATAGGCAAAACATAACAAACGCAACAAGGCAAGCCACAAGGCTCTGTTCAGTGCACACATCTAGAAGGACAACTCTCACGCGCATTTGCTGTTGTCACCCAATCATTACTTGATCCTTATTTCCAAACTCAACATTTGTTTTTGGTTCATTTGATTATCACTTGTTCCATATCAACGCAACCTTCCACTGGAACAGACCTGCTTCAGTCTTGATGGCGTATACCAAGGTTTTTATGACGAAACGGCTTCGACCTTCGTTTTGTTCGACTTGCCATGGTCTTCGATATTGTTGAACACAACCTTCCGACTGACTGCTACAACTCCGAGTAGGCTGGACTATTGCAACTTTTTATTGTACAATATAACACAACTGAACAAACACAACAGCGGCGATTAAGGAACAGCTCAGGTTGTTCGGAACTCCCTGCCATCAACGACAAAAATGGACTTTTACAGTCATCAAACTATGGAGCTTCAGTAATAATAATAAAAATAACAATTTAAAAAAAAATAATATGAATAATAAATAATAATTATAAGAAGAAGAACAACAATAATAATAATAATTTTGAAAAATTGATTTATAATAAATTTTTCGTAATTATTTTGTTTCAGTTAGTTGTTCCTGAAGGCAGCTTCAATGTACAGCAACGATACAAAATAGAAACAAAATCAATTTTTTGCTTCCGACACAATTAACTGGAAAGCCATTATGCCGCCTTTAAAGCGCCTGAACGAACTGTTGAGAAATAATTATTAGAAAAATAATAAATTAAGATGGACAAATAAAAAACCTCCAACAATAAACGAAAACCATTTTCAGTAGAAGAATCAAAAAATAATATTAATAATCAAATAAAAAAATACTTATAAAATAAAATAATAATAATAAGCCGATAAGAACATAAGCTTTCCATAATGAAAAAATCGAATCAATAACCCTTTGAAATAGCAATACTAAAACTATAATACTAAATATGGGAAAAAACCAGTATCAATGTGGAAGTAAAGTAAACAGGTGTTGAAAAATCAGGTGTTAAAAAACAAATAAAAAACAGACGATAAATAATAAGAAAAAAGACTTTAAACGCACTTCATGGTGAACATTTAAAAGCTACGAGAACACTGGTTCTTTGAGGGCCTTTCAAAGCTGCGGTCTACATACATCGAAGATATATTGAATAAAGTGAATAATAATAAATATAAGTTGTAATGCGCCAAAGTAAGCAGCTGGGCGCCAACGATGAGTGGGTGAAAGGGATGGGTGGCTGGGAGATATGGGTGAGTAGATAGGATGGATGGGTAGGTAGGTATGAGTATTGAGTGAGTAGAATAGATTAGTGGATGGGTAAAATGGGTAGGTAGGAAGAGTGGGTAGGAGGACGGGTGAGAAGCTAAGAAAGATGAGTAGATAAGATGAGTGAAGAGATAGGATGGGTGAGTGGATAGGATGGGTGAGTGGATAGGATGGGTGAGTAGATAGGATGGATGAGAAGATGGGTAAGAAGATAGGATGGATGAAGAGATGGGATGGGTGAGGAGCTAGGATGGGTGAGAAGATAAGCTGGATGGGTATATACAAAAATATATAGTTTTATATATTTCCCCTACTTAATAAATCTCTCATTTTTGAAATTTTTTTATTTAACTATTCTTTTTGGTAGTTTTTAATTTTATTTCTACCATTTCAATATCCTTCTTCTCTTATTTTTATTATTATTTTTCTTATTCATCTTTTGCTTTATTTTTTCCTTTTTTTTCATTCGCTGTTTTTTGTGTTTTTTATTTCTTTATCTTTTATCTTTTCTCTTTTTTTTCACAGATTAATGTGATATCAACTTCTTTTTGGAATCAGCTACAGGCAAGGTGATTCAGGGCAAAGCTATTCTGATGGAGAACTGGTTGGAAAATTCAAGTGACAAAGGAGAATTCACGAGAGATTTCAAAAAAATTATAGTTTTTATGGATGCTTGATGTGAGTTGGTTTTGGGATAAATGTCGTTAAGGCCAACGATGACATGTAGTGTGGGAGGGTGTTGGAGGGGGTTCGTGAAGGTTGAGTCTGCAGCGCTCCGAAACGATTGAAAAGAAGGTGCAGATCACGTCTCACTGGAATATTCAGATAATAATATCATAAAGTGAAAATATATATATATATATATATATATATATATATATATATATATATATATATATATATATATATATATATATATATATATATATATATATATATATATATATATATATATAATTAAAGTATAAGGTTTCATACGATAAATCTGAAATATTAAAGAACAATGAGGGCCCTCTACATACATGCATACAGCTACAAGATCATCGTTTCAGAACCCTCCCTTATCCACTCCTACCTCTCTCGCATACGAAACTGGCAAATGTCAAAGTACCACACCCTGCTCACAAAACATACACTCACAAATAAACAAGCATACACTTACAAATAAACAAGCATACACTCACAAATAAATAAGCATACACTCACAAATAAATAAGCATACACACACAAATAAATAAGCATACACACACAAATAAATAAGCATACACTCACGTTCAAGGTCAGGCGCTGTCCATGTAATTAAAGGAAAAGCCTCTTACAAAGTGTGGATGAGACATACGCGCAGATGTGTTACTGTACGTATTCTATGTATATAGTTTCTAAACAACACTTCCTAATGGAGCTGGATGCACCGGCGTGTATGTGGTTGGGATTAGAAATTAAGATGCATGATACGGCATGGCATGAGAAACTGATGATGATGATGAAGAAGAAGAAGAAGGAGGAAAAGAAGAAAAAGAAGAAAAAGAAAAAAAAGAATAAGACAAGTAAGAAGCAGAAGAAAAAAAAAAAGGAAACAGAAGAAGGAAAAAATATAAAAGAACAAGGAAAATAGAAAAAAAAGGAAAATTAGAGAAAAAAGATGAAGATGATGATGAAAATAATGGTGATATTCTATAATTATTTTATTCAATCTACTCCAATCCTATTTAACGCCATTCACCTGATGAAGAGGATGTCAGCGAATGCGAGGTTGAGGAGGAGGTAGTTGGTAGCGGTCCTCATTTGTTGCTTGGAGATGATGACGAAGATGACGAGGATGTTGCCGATGGTGCCAGTGATTGTCATGGCGCTGAAGACCACAGGCACTACGTAACGGTAGGTGATCGTCTCGAACTCCGTCATCCTGAGACGGCTGTGGTGATAGGTCAACATACTGCAGCGTCTCTTGGTGGCGGTGGCGTTGGTTTAGTTATAAGAGTAGTGGAGAAGTAAATGGTGGTGGTGGTTGTTGCTGTAGTGGTTGGGGTGGTGATGATTGTGGTGGTGGTGAGAGTGCTAGGGGTGGTGGTAGCGTTGGCTAAAGTTGTTGCGTAAGTGGCTGTGGTGAAATTGTTGTGATCCGTGCATGTGTTACGTTGGTGAAATACATGGATGGGACGTAGAGGAAGACCGGGAAAAATGGGTTAAAAAAAGAGCAGCATATAGTTGTAATTGTATCTGTTTTAGAAGCTTGTGTTGCTATAGTTACGGTTGTCTTTGTGGTGCTTGTTTTGTCGTTAAGAATGTTGTTGACGTTGATGTGGTTGCAACATTGTTGCCGTCTATGTTGTTTGTTGAGGTCTTTTTTTTGTTGACTTTAATAATTTTTTCCACTAATTTTTCATTATCATTTGGTTGGAATGTTTTCTCGAGAACGTCTGCTCCCAGGCACGCTGACACTTCGTCGCTGTCTTCTCTGGGTTCTTTATGCGGTCTTTTAAGCCTCTTTTGGTTCGGCTGATTTTTTAACGTTTGTTATTCTTTTGTTGAGTTCGTTTGTTTTTTTTAATGAATTATTATTTCTATTGTTTTGTTTTTTATTCTGTTCCTCCAAATGGGCTTTTTGTCCAGTTGACAATGACTTCAAAATGTTGAACGGTTTGAATGAAATTTATAAATTTTGTTGTTTTTAATGTTTTCTTATCGTTAATTCTTTATTTTCCGCTGTTTAGAGTTGTTTTTTTTCTGTAAGTAGTGATGACAAAGAGCTTACAACATTTTCCAATTAAAGATTTTTGGTTTTTCCGCTTTCGGGTAATAGTTTTTCCTTATTTTCATTCACTACGAGCGGACTAGTATGCATTTTCGGATGTTTTTGCAAGTGTTTTCAAGTAATCTTCATTCAAACTTTTCATTTTTTATCTTTTGTTTCAATCCTCACCTCGCTCGTCTTGAGACAAAAATAGTTTTGAAATTTATTTTTTCTATTATTAAAAATTTTTTTTCATTATTTTTAAAAATTATTTCCCTAAAACACTCAACTATTTTCCTCAAATGTCGATTGAAGTTACCTCAGTTGATTTTTTAAAATGTTTTCCAAAATGTTAAAAAAAAAAGCTTACGTTAATCTTTCAAGCAATTTGTTTGAGAAAAAAATTTTTCTTTCATTGCAAACATTTAAAAGTGTGGAGACCTTTGATTGTTGGAACTTTCAGTGGAATTGCTTACAACATTCTTCATTTTTTGCGAGGAGTATCCGAAAGAGCTTTAATAGTTTGGTGAGTTTTGTTATAAGAACTTCAAAAAAAATGAAATAAAAAAGAATATGATGATGATGAAGAAAGTGAAAATGATAAAGAAAAAACCGATGATGAAGAGGAAGAAACTGACAATGATGAAGAAGAAACAGATGATGGTGACTTCGAAAATGATGTAGATGAAGAAGAGGATGAAGATGAAGAAGATGATGTAGATGGAGAAGATGATAAAGATAGAAAAGAAGATCAAAAATTAAATAACAGCGAAGCGCAAAAGAAATAAGCAAAAGACAAAAAACAATGGAAGGGGTATGATAAGTGGTAAGATTATACAGTAGTGGAAGAATTGAACATGAGGAAGAAGGGAAACAAGAAGTTGGTAAAAAAATGGAAAAAGACTGAAGTTCTTTAGACTCGAAGAAAATGAATAATCAGGCTATTGGTTGTACACCTAGAAGTGAAAAGCAATAAGGTGAAAAGTTTGAAGGAGATGAAAAGGAGGATGGCCTTGAAGTGGGGATAAGACGTGGAGGAAAGAACTTGTCAAGTGGAATGGTGGAAAAAAAAGAGATAACGAAAGAAGGTGGGAAAGGTGGCGAAAGAGATGGCGACGATAAGACAAGCAGTAGCCATAATGTTTGAGGAATTGATAGAGAAGCAAACGAGAAAGAAAGAGTCGTTGTTGGACCGAGTTTTAACAGCACGAAACGAGTTTTAAGCGAGGTTGAATGCTTTTATAGGCGCATATCCCACCTATAAAGCTCTTAACAAACAAGTCTTCAAGCGCCAATCTCTTATCTTTTGCTTCTCCTCTCATCCACCACCTCACCACCCACCAACCATTCATCAAAGACACCGCTCTTGAAACACACCTCTGTGACTGCAACCGTTGCTGCTCCTTCAAATAGAGTTTATATCTCCCATTCTCCTCGCACCTCATCCTTCCACCTTATTTTTGGCACCTGTTGACTCCGGCGTTCTTTATGTGGCCTCTGGATGAAGAAACAAAAGCTCTATTTTATCATGCCTTTGAGACTATATGGATACGCTTGGGCCTTTGATATTTAAAATTTACAAAAAAATCAACTTTTATGAAATTAACATTAATAAACAGAAAAATAATAACAAAACAAAAAAGAAGAAAAAAGAAAACAGGTTACAGAGTGAAAAGTGAGTTTTTTCGTTTTGTTTTTAAGAAAGGTGACTTTTGTGGAGTTTTATTTTTAAGTAATGAAGGCAATAAATGATCGCTTTTTTATGGTCTTACAAATCGGTTTTTATTAATTTTTTTTCTGTTTAAGGAATTTTTCGAAAAAAAAATTTTCAAAAAAAATTTTTCATTGATTATTTCAGAACATATTTTTTGATGTTATTGAAAAAAATTCTTAATATTTCTCTAAAAAGCTATTTTTCTGGAGAAATTAATTTTAAAAAAAGTAAGTTTTAAAACAAAATTATTTTTAAAAAAGTTTATTTTTATAAAAATAATTAAAAAAATATATATTTATTTAAGCAAAGAAAATTCAAAAAAGAGTATTTGTTTTCTGACCTAAAAAGAGTAGCCTAAAGTATTTGTGATCAATGTTTATGAACTTTGAAAAAAGTTTTTTACTCAGCTACAGGGGATTATACATCAAAAAAATAACTTAAAGTAATTTTTGACTACCATAGTAGACTTTCAACAACAAAAAACTGATTTTTCAAACAGCTTCCTGCGATTAAAATCAAAATTTCTATGTGAAAGTCGCAAGAAAGTCAAAAGTGAAAGTTTTTGAAATAAAACTACTAACCGAAAGATGACACTTTCAAATACATTTGAATACTCTCACCAATCAGCTGTGGTTAAACGTGTTGAAGGATTTGACGATTGATAATAATTTGTATATATTAGAAACTTAAAACGAGTAATTAAATATGTTTGTATGTATATATTCTCACAACCAGCTATGGCTAATACTTCACACGAATTGATTTTTTTTAGTTTTTCGTATGAATCATGCAATGTTTTATTTTTCACTTCTTTTAGAGGTATCATGAAATAAGAAAATTCTGATTTAAAAATTTAAAGATTAAATTTTCAACACCACTTAGTGAGCGCCCTTGAGCAGTGTGTAATAAGCGCTATACAAATGATTTGATTAAATTAGATTACCATGGTAGTTGGAAAGAAACAAGAAGGAATTCAGAGCAACTACCAACATACCCAAGCGCATTTCACCAAACTTTAATTCGATCTAATTTTGAATAATTGAAAAAAAAATGCTGTTTTATTTTATAAAATTCTTAAATAATATTTTTTAAATGTGTGACTGAATGTGAAAAAAACTGTATAGCAGTTGGTCGTGTTTTAACCATGACAACCAGGGTATAATGCCCGTTAATAGAATTCACTCAAGCTATATTTCTAACCACCAAATACATATACAAACATTGCTAGGCTTAGAGTAAAAATATATATGCCGCTTTTTTTCTTTCTTTTTTGTGTGTGTAATTTTGTTTTTGAATTATTTATTTAGGTGGCATTCCTCATTGAAATTATTGAATGCCCGAAAAACACTGTATTTGCTTTCAGACTCTCATGTAACTTCTAAGTCAAAAGGTTCATTTAAAAAATCTTCCCTTGCACTCTCGTCCAGTTTTCACAAGGTCGATTATTTGACAAAATCTTTGCTCTTCCCTGCTATGCACCTTCTCTCCGTCTCTTTTGCATCCTCTCCAACTCTAATAATTTTTTCAGAGACTTTTTCCCTCTGTCCATCATTTTTAATGAACCTCTCCTACCATTTCTCCTTCAGTGGATTCCTCCTTCAGTGGATTCCTCCTTCAAATTCAATTTCGCCATCATTTTCATTCGTTTTTTTGAAGAATTCTACACATTTCACAAGCTCAAAAAGCCATTTTTATTCGGATTCACTTCCATTCCCACAACTACCAACCTGTTTTCACTATGGTCAGCGTAGTAGGCCGTCTTTGCTACTTTTCGTTAAGCTCACTCGGTTAGCCGCATAGACTCGTAAGGAAGTTTCGAAGATGAAATGCAGCTTCAAAAGCAGACGCCAATCAACTAAAACTCAACTGAACGAGGAAAAATACACCAGTGGATTCTTAAGCTTGTCGTGGTAAAGACCAAAGAAAACTGAGCAAGAAACGAAAAGTTGAAGCAGACCTTGCCCCCACGTTGTGGCACTCATACAACCGATAGCAACCCTTCTTTGACAAATCCTCAGCACCTTTCCTGCCATCAATTTCCTTAACTTCACTGCAAACCAGTCAAACAGAGTGTGCAATGCCCTTGCTTTCATGCAACGTTTTGCTTCCCACCCAGATAACAAATCTGCATTTCTTTGTGCGCAAAATTTTCAGTTTCCGTATCTTTTTCTGCACACGATCAACATGACACGTTCAATCGGGTACCTCAATCTCACCTCTTACACTTTAACTGGTGCCTTTTGGAGACCGACGAAATATATTTCATACACACAGCAACTAACATATATTCAATTTAACAAATACACCAACTGAAATGAAAATCAATCAACCACTGAAAACCAAAATTCGTAATAAAAAGTTGACAAAATTACAGACAACTATAAGGTATTCAATGAGAAAAACCTCAAAAAGAAACGGACAAAAGATCATATGCATTACAAAAGGTCTTTTTGAGTGGAAAAGATTTAATTGCATTAGTCAGCGTAACCTTACGACTAGACAGGCTTAACTTGCATAAAATTGCTTATTAAATTAAGATTTGATTGATAAATTTAAAATTTAATTTAATTTATTTGCTTAAGAGATAAATTGGATTAAATTAAGTTTTCGTTCAATTTCACAAAAGCAAGTGATGGAAGATTACAATGGAAGGCGGACATGAGTGAAAAGGAGTGCTGGAAAGAGGATGGATAGGTGGACCAGTTGATTGAAAAGGGTGGCAGGAAAGTTGAAAAGAAAAATGTAAAGATGGATAAAAGTAGATGGGTAGGTGGAATAGGTGGGTGGAGAGGCTGGAAGGGTAGTTGGATGAAGGAGTATGTGGTAGGCTAGGGATGGGGTGGATTGGCAAAATGGTTGGGTAGGTAAGAGAGGTGGATAAATGGGAGGATGGGTAGTTAAAATCATAATAATGATGATAATAATAATAATAATAATAATAATAATAATAATAATAATAATAATAATAATAATAATAATAATAATAATAATAATAATAATAATAATAATAATAATAATAATAATAATAATATTAATAATAATAATAATAATAATAATAAAAATAATAATAATAGTAATAATAATAAAAGAAAATGATAAAACTATTATTATTCTTATTTTTATTAAATAATTTGTTTTAAACGCCAAGGCAGGCGATTGAGGCGTCAAGGAAGGGTGAGGAGGATGAGTAAAATGGGTGTGTTAGCAGATTGGGTGATAAGATCGGATCAATAAGTTGAGAAGCTGGCTGGGTGGGTGGAACAGGTGGGTAGAAAAGACGGGTGAAAAGCTGGTGGGTTGGAAAGAAGCTAGTTTGAAAGAAGAGTATTTTTTGAATAAGATTAAATTTAAATACTTTTGAACTGAAACTGAAATAAATTTAGTTGCTTTTCAAGGTCACGAGAGCGAGTCGTGGAAGAACATGATGGAGGCGGACATGAGTGAAATGGAATTTTGGGAAGAGGATGAGCTGGGTGGGTAGATGATAGAGTTAAGTAAATAGATGGGAGGATGGGATGAGTAGATAAATGGGATAGATGGGTGGATAGATGGAAGAGATAAGTAAAACGGATGGGTGAGTAGGATATGTGCATAGATAGGCAGCGTGCACATCTATATGATCAATTCAAGATTTTTTTAGTATTCCTTCGTATGCTCGAATCTTTGTGTGCTTGTGTCTGTAAGTGCTGTTGAGTGGATGGGTGGTTGATCATTTTTATAGCTGCATGCCTGTGCATATTGGAAGAAAAGGGAGTTTTAAAATTGAAAAATATTAAAAATAATAATATAACAAATTAATAAATATTAAATTATTTAAAAAAATATAATATTTTTATAAATAAAGTTAACAACATGATAGAATTCAAAAGATAAAGTAAAATTAGATAGGTTGAGATGAAGAGGATTTGAGGCACACATGAAACCTGCTGTAGCTCCAGGACGGAAGAGCAAGAGAAGTCACAGATGTTGCAGTAGTACCAGCCTCCACTCTCTTTCACACCACCTCCCTGGAAGTTGGTCTCTCCTAAGTTCTCCCTGTGCTTCAGTCCTGGTGGAGGAGTTCTGGATGCTTGAGATGTGACAATAACAATTATATAGTTGTGCATGGATGTCAAGCTGATATTTTTGAGAGGTGCTGAATAAGTTGGTTCTATTAGTCTTTTAGATCTAACTATGGTTAGTATAATGAAAATTAGGAAAATACTTATGTTTGAATGAGTTAAGTGCAATATTTCGTGACAGTCAGTGCTGAACTAATAGTAGTGTGGTAGAAATATTCTGTTTGAGTGGGTGTTCAGTTAAGGTATGAACTCATAAAAAACATAAAGAACATATAAAAAATATGATGTTACAAGCTTCAAAATGAAAGTTATGAATAAGAAGAAGCTAATATAACCTCAAGAGCATGATAAATTACTATAAAACAAGAAAAACACGGAAAAAACAAAAAAACAGAAAAACACAAAGTGGGTATCATTGAAGTGGCATAGAGGAAAATGGGCTTGAAACCTTGAGTATGTTGTTCAAACTGACTGCTCGAGTTGAGAGTCACCTTGCACACATCACATGTGTATAAGCTCCCACCAGTGAAGGAGTTTGAAGTTTGACTATGGGAGGTCTCTGCGAAATGAAAAAAACTGTTGAAGTGTGGAGTTGTGTACGTGGATTGAACGTTTGTGTGAGTAATTGAATGAAAAATGAATGAGTAGTTTGTTTATATGTACTTTTTTTGAAAAATGAAAAAAAAACTGAAAAAAAAACTAAGTGAAAAAATTTATCAATGAAAACCTGGTACCTGATGGAAGTTTTTTTTCTATAGAGCTACCAACCATGCGGAGGTGTTTGCTGCCATTAAAGTGCTGCTCAGCCTGCTGCTGAGAGTTGAAGTCGAGCTGGCAAACTTTACAGTGCACCATGGAAACGGTTTTCTTTTTTGATTTGACGAATGAGATAGGAATTAAAGCACAAGCTGACGTCATTGTGAGAGTGGTTGGATCTTCTGGCAGATGGTGAAATAAGTTTGTTAATTGAAACTTTGTTTTTTTACATTATTGATTGAAATATTTTTTTTTCTTAGTGTTGCTACCTCTCATAATGATCACTTTTATGGTGGCTTCGTTGGGATCAACACTGAAATTACTTGGCAATTGACATCCTTGCTGCATTTTCACAACAGCTTTCGCATGACTGTGGCCTTTGAAGTGAGTTTCTGCTTGAGAAGAAGAGTTAGCAAGAATATGACATGCTTCACAATAAATCGGCAATGAAGGTTCTTTCTTTTTCGGTGGCATGTTCATTTGATGAATTAATTTAAAAAAAAATATTATTTTTATGTTAATGAACAAATTTCATTATTAATTCATTCATTTAATATTAATTAATTATTTTTAATCGGCCAAACTGACTAGAAGCACACCTTAACGAACCACTACAAACACTTCTACTTTTAAAAAACCACAAGGAATGAAAATTATACTGTACAGCTGAACAAATAGAAGTGGATAAAAGTGAAAAGTATTTTTTTATTTCGGTTATAACTACTAAAAACATTAGAATTAACTTAATAAGGTCAAGTTTAATATAATAAGTGAAATTTTTGCGCCTGTAGCATAATGGTCAGCAAGCCCGCTTCGACAGCGTGAGGTTCAGGGTTCGATTCCCAGCTGAGCTCGGATTTGAGTTGTAAAAACTAGTAAGTAAAAATAAAAATACCGTTCTAGAGTGTCCAATCTTCTAGTAGCCCACAGCGAGTAAAATCGTTTCCATGGGAGCGCCTTTGAACAATAATTCAGAAAGTTCCTATATAAACTATTTAGAATATAAAAACAAATGTAACCAAACTTTCACTAACACCATTTTTGATAAATTGAAATAAATGAAATTATATAATTCAACTTTCTCTAATTTTTATTTGACTATGAAATTTTTTGAATAACTTTTTTGTTATACGTCTTTTTGAATAAAAATAAGTAATTACTTTTACGTAGTATTCTAATCTAATCTAATTAATGTAGTTGACTAGCGGCTTTTGGTACTTATTTTACTTTTTCGCATATTTTCTAGATTATCATTTTTGTAATGAGCTCAGACTCATTATCATCGTTTTATGGTACCATTTAACCATACTTATGCTGAAGCTGCCCTTTCCTAATGTGGCCCCTTTTTAACGAACTTTCTTCCTACCAATATTACTTCTGTTACTCATCTGCTTTGTTTTCGTAAAGCTCTCAAAATCTTTTCAATCTAATTTTATCTAATCAAGACATTTGTAATTCGCTTTTTAGCGCTATGTTCAAAGGCCCTCCCATAAAAAAGATTTTACTCGCTGTGACCTACTGAAGGACTGGACACTCTAGGACGGCATCTGTGCCTCAATTGATTTGCCGCTATCAAAACTCAAACCTGGGATAACCCGATCACACTTTACAGCGGAATAGACCAATCATTAAGCCGCAGGCGCAAAGGCGCTAAACAAAAACCATAATGTTACAAATATTCAGTTTAAAAAAAGAAGAAAATTGATCATAAACAATAAAAAAAAACTGATAAACTTCGAAAGTTTAGAGTATGAGTAAGTCTGAGTTCAATCCGATTTCCGGTCTCACGAAAGCGTGTATAGCCGTTACTTTAATTTACTTTTCATCTTTTTATTAACTATTTGGTATTTAAAAATTCAATTAATAGTTACAAAAAAGTTCATTTATCTAAGAGCTATAGTTTTTGCTGATTAAAAAGATTTTGAAGAGATTTTAAAGATTGCCGAATCAGCCATTTTCTCGTTTGAAATACAGACTTTGCAGTGGAATCGTCAACCAATGTTTATATAAGTACTGGTTGCCAAATTACTCAACAAGAAAGTAAACAAGTGTTGAAAGGCATTGCAAAAACTAGTGGTCTTCAGATTTGAGATTCTTAAATTTGGTTCTATAGGCAATTTTCGATTTCTTGAAACAGACAATTGACAGTTCTTATGACATTCAGTTATATCATTTGTTGATTTAAATTTTTTTTTCGTTTTGATTGTTCACCATGTTTTGTGCCATTTCCAGCGTTTGTCTAGATTTGATTCAATAAAGACTGTAAAAAAAGCTCAAGTTAATACTGAGATGTATAAAATAGATTAAAATCATATCAAATAACTATTGAAACATGCTTTATGTTAAAAAAAATGTTACAAAGAATAAACTGTGAAACCAAAGAACAAAGATAGATTAACCAAAACTGCATGTCATGAGAAATTGAAGTGTAGTTAGGAGCAAAATTAACTGAGAAATCAAATAAAAAAAAATCTTAAAATTTTAATAGCTCATATTCACATCAGATTGAAGGATGTTTCATGTCACAAAATATCCTTTTAAGGATGACAAAAAAATGAAGAAACAAAGTCAAGCTCACCAAAACTGTACTCATAAGAAACCCAAGGCAAAAATAAGAAGCGAATTTTACCATAGAATCAAAAAACAAATCTTGAAAATTCTGATTTAACTACAGCTTATAATCCCATGAAAATCTATTGAAAATGTTTTATGTTACTAGAAATGCCATAAAAAATAACAAAAATCGAAATTCAAAAACAAAGTCAAACCAACTGAAACTGTTGTTACAGAAGTCCAGGTGGACAATTGAAAGTAATATTGAATAACAGTCAAAATATGAACATTAAAAAAATTATAATATAATAGCTGCTTATAATCACATCCAACGACAACTGAAGAATCTTCCATTCTTGTGAGATGAACCCGCTTCAGGGGTCAAAAAACCTTTCTTCACATCTTTTTTTCATTTTTATGTTTGAACAGTTTTTAGCGCTCTTGAACAACGTGGATCAACGTCATACAAAGTCTTTGAATAGAATAGATTAGAGTATATAAGATTCATTTTCATTTTTTCGTTGAAACCACTAGAAGACCTTGGTCGACTTTTAATGAGAATTCTTCGTGTAACATTTTTGAGTCTTTTTTGACAAAAATTAACTTTTAAAAAACTGATGATTATTCATTTTTTGAATGTTTCGATATTGTTTTACCAAATAAGGCCTGAAGGGTTGATTGGGAGCTTGAAAGAGCAAGCGGCACTGCAACTTTGTGGAGAATGTCAGTGGGAGATGTAGTCTTATAAGAGCCTCCTATTTTGTACACTCATTGTTTCATTAACTCCAATAAAGTTGATAAGTAAGTAATAGCGAGCTATTTTTTTTAAAACTAGGTGATGGTTTCTTTCGTGACTATTGTGTAAAACTTCTCCTTCTCTTTCACTCCA
>OX387251.1:5598883-5601383 GCA_947562095.1 Branchellion lobata | reverse complement strand
ATAATAATAATAATAATAATAATAATAATAATAATAATAATAATAATAGTAATAATAATAATAATAATAATAATAATAATAATAATAATAATAATAATAATAATAATAATAATTATTATTATTATTATTATTATTATTATTATTATTATTATTATTATTATAATAATAATAATAATAATTATTATTATTATTACTATATATACTATTATTATGCTTATTGTTGTTTTTATTAGAGTATGATTTTAGCAACTGAGAAGTACACTTTCAGAAACACATTTGAAACTCTCGTTGCAACAACCAGCCGTTGTTTCAAAACTTTAACTCTGCCTCGAATAACTCAAGACCGCTGCGTGAGTTGCCACCAAGTACTATTGATCGCCATCAGCTGCCCTAACTTTTTTCGTGTTTTTTGAGAAACCAACAAGCATTTTGTCGCCTGTAGCATAATGGTTAGTGAGTTCGAACGTAAAGCATGAGACTCATGGTTCGATTGCCGGCTAAGCTCAGGATTGAGTAACAAAAAGCGGTAACTCAAATATAGAACAGACGCCGTGCTAGAGCGGCTTAGTGGCCTAGTAGCCCAGGAGCGAATAAAACCTTTCTTCTGGGAGCACATTTGAGCCATGGCTAAAAGTCGCTATACAAATGCATTGATTAGAGGAGGTTAGGAAAGATTTGAATTATTGAAGAATTCAAACATTCAAATCCCAGCAAAATATAGAAAGTCCATACACAAAGCACACAAAAAACAAAGCAGACAAAAAAAAGAATAAATAAATGAACAATGAGACTGAACAACCAACTCGCACACACGCACACAAATGTTCGACAATTGATGATTTGGTGGGTGCACGTCTGCGGTGCTTGTTTATTAAGGTTCGAAGAGGCCCGAGTGCTGGTGGAGGCACCTCGAACAATTGTTGAGCTGCATGTCTGAGTTGTTCAGAATGCATGTAAAAGAAACAAGAACAATCCTCTCTCCCACTATCCCCCACCTCCTTCCACCATCATCCTCTCTCCCACTATTTCTCTCCTTCCACCATCATCCTCTCTCCCACTATCCCCCACCTCCTTCCACCATCATCCTCTCTCCCACTATCCCCTCCTTCCACCATCATCCTCTCTCCCACTATCCCCCACCTCCTTCCACCATCATCCTCTCTCCCACTATTCCCCACCTCCTTCCACCATCATCCTCTCTCCCACTATTTCTCTCCTTCCACCATCATCCTCTCTCCCACTACCCCCTCCTTCCACCATCATCCTCTCTCCCACTATCCCCCACCTCCTTCCACCATCATCCTCTCTCCCACTATCCCCTTACTTCCACCATCATCCTCTCTCCCACGATCCCCTTACTTCCACCATCATCCTCTCTCCCACTATCCCCTCCTTCCACCATCATCCTCTCTCCCACTATCCCCTCCTTCCACCATCATCCTCTTTCCCACTATCCCCCACCTCCTTCCACCATCATCCTCTCTCCCACTATCCCCCACCTCCTTCCACCATCATCCTCTCTCCCACTATCCCCTCCTTCCACCATCATCCTCTCTCCCACTATTTCTCTCCTTCCACCATCATCCTCTCTCCCACTATTTCTCTCCTTCCACCATCATCCTCTCTCCCACTATCCCCCACCTCCTTCCACCATCATCCTCTTTCCCACTATCCCCCACCTCCTTCCACCATCATCCTCTCTCCCACTATCCCCCACCTCCTTCCACCATCATCCTCTCTCCCACTATCCCCCACCTCCTTCCACCATCATCCTCTCTCCCACTATTTCTCTCCTTCCACCATCATCTTCTCTCCCACTATTTCTCTCCTTCCACCATCATCCTCTCTCCCACGATCCCCTTACTTCCACCATCATCCTCTCTCCCACTATCCCCCACCTCCTTCCACCATCATCCTCTCTCCCACTATCCCCCACCTCCTTCCACCATCATTCTCTCTTTTCTCCTTCTCGCTTTTCTTTAGTTTCTTTTTCTACTTTTCTCTTTTTTAGTCTACAAGCTCCCTGGTCCACCTCTCTAATTCTTTAAACTTCTTTATTTTCATACTTTTGTTTTAACCAACTCTTTCCCATCTATTTTTCATTTTTCTTTGCTTCTTTGTTTCCCATTCAAATATTTCAAAACACTTGAAAGGGTGGAAGAGAGAGCAAGAGTAGAAAGGTTGTATGAAATAAGAAGAAAAAGAAGGGAAATCAGCAGAATAAAAAAATAGCGGGAAAATAAGAAGAAGAAGAAGGAAGAGAAGGAGGATGAAAAGAAGGATGAAAAGAAGGAGGAAGAGGAAGAGGAGGAGGAGGAGGAGGAGGAGGAGGAGGAGGAGGAGGAGGAGGAGGAGGAGGAGGAGGAGGAGGAGGAGGAGGAGGAGGAGGAGGAGGAGGAGGAGGAGGAGGAGGAGGAGGAGGAGGAGGAGGAGGAGGAGGAGGAGGAGGAGGAGGAGGAGGAGGAGGAGGAGGAGGAGGAGGAGGAGGAGGAGGAGGAGG
>OX387251.1:5591383-5593883 GCA_947562095.1 Branchellion lobata | reverse complement strand
TACTACTACTACTACTACTACTACTACTACTACTACTACTACTACTACTACTACTACTACTACTACTACTACTACTACTACTACTACTACTACTACTACTACTACTACTACTACTACTACTACTACTACTACTACTACTACTACTACTACTACTACTACTACTACTACTACTACTACTACTACTACTACTACTACTACTACTACTACTACTACTACTACTACTACTTCTACTACTACTACTACTACTACTACTACTACTACTACTACTACTACTACTACTACTACTACTACTACTACTACTACTACTACTACTACTACTACTACTACTACTACTACTACTACTACTACTACTACTACTACTACTACTACTACTACTACTACTACTACTACTACTACTACTACTACTACTACTACTACTACTACTACTACTACTACTACTACTACTACTACTACTACTACTACTACTACTACTACTACTACTACTACTACTACTACTACTAATAATAATAATAATAATAATAATAATAATATAAATAATAATAATAATAATAATAATAATAATAATAATAATAATAATAATAATAATAATAATAATAATAATAATAATAATAATAATAATAATAATAATAATAATAATAATAATAATAATAATAATAATAATAATAATAATAATAATAATAATAATAATAAAATAAAAGTAGTAGTAATAATAATAATAATAATAATAATAATAATAATAATAATAATAATAATAATAATAATATTAATAATAATAATAATAATAATAAAATAAAAGTAGTAATAATAATAATAATAATAATAATAATAATAATAATAATAATAAAATAAAAGTAGTAGTAATAATAATAATAATAATAATAATAATAATAATAATAATAATTATTATTATTATAATAATAATAATAATAATAATAATAATAATAATAATAATAATAATAATAATAATAATAATAATAATAATAATAATAATAATAATAATAATAATAATAATAATAATAATAATAATAATAAAATAAAAGTAGTAGTAGTAATAATAATAATAATAATAATAATAATAATAATAATAATAATAATAATAATAATAATAATAATAATAATAATAATAATAATAATAATAATAATGATAATAAGAATAATAATAATAATAATAATAATAATAATAATAATAATAATAATAATAATAATAATAATAATAATAATAATAATAATAATAATAATAATAATAATAATAATAATAATAATAATAATAATAATAATAATAATAATAATAATAATAATAATAATAATAATAATAATAATAATAATAATAATAATAATAATATTAATATTAATAATAATAATAATAATAATAATAATAATAATAATAATAATAATAATAATAATATTAATAATAATAATAATAATAATAAAATAAAAGTAGTAGTAATAATAATAATAATAATAATAATAATAAAATAAAAGTAGTAGTAATAATAATAATAATAATAATAATAATAATAATAATAATAATAATAATAATAATAATAATAATAATAATAATAATAATAATAATAATAATAATAATAATAATAATAATAATAATAATAATAATAATAATAATAATAATAATATTAATAATAATAATATTAATAATAATAATAAAAATAAAAATAAAAATAAAAATAATAATAATAATAATAATAATAATAATAATAATAATAATAATAATAATAATAATAACAATAATAATAATAATAATGAAATCAGTAATAGTCTACTGCGCCTAAAACGTTAAAACTGTCGTACTCGACTGCCGCTTGGAAGCGACAAAGGCTTCCGAAGGTCTTCATCCAGTTTCCACCCTTCCTCCCACCTTGCAGTTCCTACCTTCCACGTGCCTCATGGCTATAACACTTGCTTCCCACCACCTGCCTTTGGTCGCTATTGTTTCGAGGCAATACCTGTCGAACAAACGAATAAGGAAAAAGTAGAATATTGTGTGCTGCTGTATCGATAATACACAACTGTGTACATTTTGTACGACTAACAAAATGATTGGCTTGAAACGCAAAGTTTTCTCTGATGGACCTTTTTATTCTATATTCAGCCATGAGCATCTGTGTAGTAAATTAAATCAACTTTGCGTCTATTTCTTCTCTCATTCATTTTTAATTTCTCCTTCTTTCATTCTTTCTTTGTTTTTTTTTTTCTAATTATTCTCTCTTTTATTTATTCATTCTTCTTTTCTTTTTAATGCATCAATTCTTTCCTAGATAATCTTTCTTCATATTTTTTTCAATCTTCTTCTCATCACTTTTATTCTTTTATTAACTCCTCCTTAATAATTTAGACGTGGAGGAAGTGGGAACGAGAGAGAGAGAGCTCCATAAAGCAGGGAAATGCAGATTTAGCGTGAGGATGCTCAAAAGGTGCCATAAAAAAGTGAAAATGAGGGGGAGATCTGAATCTCTTGTGAGAAAAAAACTTTATAAAGTCTTTC
>OX387251.1:5576383-5581383 GCA_947562095.1 Branchellion lobata | reverse complement strand
TGTTGCCAATGTTGGGTTATATTAAACAACTTAAGAGTTTTTAGTTGTGTTTTAACTGGCGCACAGGTTTGTCGACAGAAATCTCACTCCTGAAAGGTGAGATCCTTGGTGGCGACCTGGGTGGTGCTCACTAGATTGAACAGCTCTGCTTTCTAATCGGGACATTTATAGTTCGCTTTTTAGCATTTTTTTCAAAGGCTGGGAAGCCTTATTGCGGATGCTTTTCTGAATATTTTTTTATTGCCAGTACAAATATCCAAGGAAGGTAGTGGTTACGCGCATATCATTTTCCTGGTTGTTGGCTTAGCTGGGTTTCCAAGCGTAGTTTGACAGGTCTGATTAACGCAGATCCCTACTTATTTTCTGCGTCTGTCAGTTCATTGCTGCAAAGTTTGCAGTATTTGGACACCAAGACAAGGCGCACCTTTCTTGAAAATGGGATCCTGACAGACTGTTGGATCGGTTTAGTGTGGACTGCCTGTGGCTTCGATTAGTGAATTACAATCACAGAAGATATCCGCTGTGAAACAGCCATTTTCGCTTCCTAACCAACGCTTCTGGTGCTGCTTTTTTTGCCAGTTAAGCATTGCTGCATGCTCTTGTTGCAGCGTGCCAATGGTTGAAGACTTCTTGGATCTTGGCTATGAGCATGCCAGCTCCACCTTTGCTGGTTCCATCCCATGTGTAACTTTCTAGTCCTATCCAATCAAAACCTTTGTAGCGCGTCTTTTAGAACTATGTTTGAAAGTGTATCCATGGAAACAATTTTATTATCTGTGAGCTATTATTAGACTAGGACCAGTGTAGCTCTGGGGGCCACCATGACCTACTTCACCGATTGATTTTTGGACATTTCGAAACATCGACTTGTCTTCTGACACCATAGCAGTACAACCAGGTTACCACACTAACCGCAAGTTTTTCCACATTTATTTCTCAAAGGTGGTCGCGCCAATACATGCGCTTCGTTCTCTCTATCTTCACCTTTTCCACTTCTGCCTTTCTGCAGCCACGCCGTGCGATTGTTGGCCGGATGACAAAATCCATCGAGTTTCTTTTTTAAACATTCGGATTTGTCGTTCATGTGAAAAAATTTCATTTTTGTCAAAACTCTGCACGGTATGCTAGTTGAGACTTTTTCCTTTATGGCTCCTTCAAAGATGAAGGGTTTTCTCTTGGGAACCTTCTCAGCAGCCAGCTTACCGAATGATTCTCTCACAATTGGATGATTTTGATGCAATTCAAATGGACTGAACTTTTTAAAACAGAAATTATGTTTTTGCTCTGAGCTCTGCCTTCCCTAAGACGCTTTTTTTGGTGGCGAAATAGTGGAAGAGTGATGGGGGAGTGATGGAGGAGTGATGGAGGAGTGATGGAGGAGTGATGGAGGAGTGATGGAGGAGTGATGGAGGAGTGATGGAGGAGTAATGGAGGAGTGATGGAGGAGTGATAGAGGAGTGATGGAGGAGTGATGGAGGAGTGATGGAGGAGTGATGGAGGAGTGATGGAGGAATGATGAAGGAATGATGGAGGAGTGATGGAGGAGTGATGGAGGAGTGAGGGAGGAGTGATGGAGGAGTGATGGAGGAGTGATGGAGGAGTGATGGAGGAGTGATGGAGGAGTGATGGAGGAGTGATGGAGGAGTGATGGAGGAGTGATGGAGGAGTGATGGAGGAGTGATGGAGGAGTGATGGAGGAGTGATGGAGGAGTAATGGAGGAGTGATGGAGGAGTGATGGAGGAGTGATGGAGGAGTGATGGAGGAGTGATGGAGGAGTGATGGAGGAGTGATGGAGGAGTGATGGAGGAGTGATGGAGGAGTGATGGAGGAGTGATGGAGGAGTGATGGAGGAGTGATGGAGGAGTAATGGAGGAGTGATGGAGGAGTGATAGAGGAGTGATGGAGGAGTGATGGAGGAGTGATGGAGGAGTGATGGAGGAATGATGGAGGAATGATGGAGGAGTGATGGAGGAGTGATGGAGGAGTGATGGAGGAGTGATGGAGGAGTGATGGAGGAGTGATGGAAGAGTGATGGAGGAGTGATGGAGGAGTGATGGAGGAGTGATGGAGGAGTGATGGAGGAGTGATGGAGGAGTGATGGAGGAGTGATGGAGGAGTGATGGAGGAGTGATGGAAAGGTGATGGAGGAGTGATGGAGGAGTGATGGGGGAGTGATGGAGGAGTGATGGAGGAGTGATGGAGGAGTGATGGAGGAGTGATGGAGGAATGATGGAAGAGTGATGGAAGAGTGATGAAGGAGTGATGGAGGAGTGATGGAGGAGTGATGGAGGAGTGATGGAGGAGTGATGGAGGAGTGATGGAGGAGTGATGGAGGAGTGATGGAGGAGTGATGGAGGAGTGATGGAGGAGTGATGAAGGAGTGATGGAGGAGTGATGGAGGAGTGATGGAGGAGTGATGGAGGAGTGATGGAGGAGTGATGGAGGAGTGATGGAGGAGTGATGGAAGGGTGATGGAGGAGTGATGGAGGAGTGGTGGAGGAGTGATGGAGGAGTGATGGAGGAGTGATGGAGGAGTGATGGAGGAGTGATGGAGGAGTGATGGAGGAGTGATGGAGGAGTGATGGAGGAGTGATGGAGGAGTGATGGAGGAGTGATGGAGGAGTGATGAAGGAGTGATGAAGGAGTGATGGAGGAGTGATGGAGGAGTGATGGAGGAGTGATGGAGGAGTGATGGAGGAGTGATGGAGGAGTGAGGCAAATGGTAAATTTGAAAATTTTTCTGTTTCATTCTTTTGGGTTTCCGTGTTAAACGGTTGAAGTTGACTCTCGGAGAGGCGACTGACTGGGATTTCTTTCATTGAATTTCTGAAACACTATCGAACCGGAGCAAAACTATTTTTGTTCAAGAACTAAGCTCTCATGAAAATTGTGAATTGTCTTTTTTGACTATGGTTAATTAGCACAAACAAAATAAATATTTCAAAACATCCGTTAAAAACCTACATGGAAACACGTCCATGCTCTTTTGCAGGGCTGTTGAAGAGGCCGCATCAGGTGCAATGTTCCATGCCACCAATGCACTCAAAGAGGTCTGAAAAATACATAAGACAACTTGAAATAGATAAACAAAATAAAGGCACAAACAGAATGAAACAAAGACACAAACAGAATGAAACAAAGGCACAAACAGAAAAGAACAAAAGAACAACCACAGATAGACAAAAACACAAACAGAGACTACGAAGACATAAACAGAGAGATATAAAACCACGATGAAAATTGTACAAAGATACAAAAACAGGCAGACAAAAACACATAACCGAACAGACAAAGAAACAAAAAGCGAACAGACAAAGACACAAGGTACAGACAAAGACACAAAGAAACAAACTCTCAGTGCGCCCTGGGCACAACTGTGCAGAACTGATAGACAGGCGTCTGACATTAGTCACAGTGACACGACATTAGTCATGTTGCACAATGTAAGTACAACAAAATACAACTATTTTGCAAGGTGCATGCTGGTGATTTATTTGGATGAAAGCGTTTGTTGTTCATTTTTCATGATAATTAATTATGAAAAAACCCAAAACAGATGGTAGATTTTTGTTTTTTTAAATATTTTTATTTTTATTTTTAGTAACACGCACGCACACAGACACACACACACACACACACACACACACACACACACACACACACACACACACACACACACACACACACACACACACACACACACACACAAACGAATACAAACACACAAACGAATACAAACACACATATATGTATTTATGTTATTGTTTTCAGTGATGAGAAATTCCGAAGAAAAAGTATGCAAGGAATAATTAGATTAGCTTGATTTGGGACGATAAAGCAGATGTATGAGGGTCGTTGTGCTGCTGATGCATGCGTGTCAATGCACCTCGAAGGCACCATCTTGTTTGTTTTTGTTTATATTTATTTGTTTTTATTTCTATTTATTTTTTTATTCATATTCAATTTTTAAATTAATTTTTATTCAATTGTTTTTTTATTTTATTTTATTGTTTTTTATTTTTTCATTTTGTCATATTTTTTCGTATATTAATGTTTTTCATTGTTTTATAATCAATTTCTGTTATTATTATTTTCTTGTTTTTTATTATAATTTGATTATTTTGTTGCTGACGTTCATAGCAGCTTCTCTACGACAGCAATTAGGGCTACAGCTTCCTTAAGCCTTGTGCTTTTGCTTGATGGCACACGGCAATAACGACACGAAGATTCTCGGTGCTTCCTCATCGAGTCAATGCCTACATTCATTCGTTCAACGCCTGCCTTCATTTGCCATTTCGCAATGGCACGAAAATGATTTAAAAAGAACATAAATCCAATTAACCCTCAAACTTGTCCGCCCCTACTTGGTGTCTTCAGATGCGCCTCTCTATAAAACACATCCACAACATTCACCCCTCTCACGCAAGACATTTGCATTCAAATGCTTGATTTATTGACCTTATAAATCAAAGAGTCTCATCTCCATCTTTCAATGTTACCTCTCACCCACCCCATAAACACCCACTCCATGAACACCCACTCTTGAACACCTACTCCATGAACACTCACCCATGAACACCCACCCATGAACACCCACCCATGAACACCCACCCATGAACACCCACCCATAAACACCCACCCATGAACACCCACCCATGAACACCCACTCTTGAACACCTACTCCATGAACACTCACCCATGAACACCCACCCATGAACACCCACCCATGAACACCCACCCATGAACACCCACCCATGAACACCCACCCATGAACACCCACCCATGAACACCCACCCATGAACACCCACCCATGAACACCCACCCATGAACACCCACCCATGAACACCCCCCCATGAACACCCACCCATGAACACCCACCCATGAACACCCACCCATGAACACCCACCCATGAACACCCACCCATGAACACCCACCCATGAACACCCACCCATGAACACCCACCCATGAACACCCACCCATGAACACCCACCCATGAACA
>OX387251.1:5561383-5566383 GCA_947562095.1 Branchellion lobata | reverse complement strand
AGTTGTTTTTTTAATGAGGTTTTCATGTTGTGGTTGTTTTGTTGGGGTAGTTGTTTGTGATGATGGATGTTTGTTCTGGTGGTTGATTATCGTTATGGTTGTTTATTATGAATTTTGTTTGTGTGGTGGTTGTTTGTTGGTTGTTTGTTGGTTATTTTCCGGAACGGTGGTATGTGGAAGCGGTTGTTTTGTCGACTCATAAATCCAATTAGTACAGCAAAATCAACTTATGAGTCTTTTGATCGAACAGCTGATTGATAATTACTCCACAAATTGTTCCTGCTCAGGAGTCGTGCAAGGAATCGCGAAAACAACATTCTGGTCTTTTTATTCCTCGCTTTTGTTCTTTCATTGTGGACACGGTGATGTATCTGATGAGCACTTGCAAAAGCATTTCTGGCCTCTGACTCTTCAGCTCTCGAAGAGTGCTTGTTTGATGCATGTTCTGCAGACATCCCATTTCCTCATAACCTCACCCATCACTCTTCAGAAAGTATCCAACCATTTTTCCTTTGGAACCTTGAAACTCGCACGACATTTTTTTCTATGGAAGGAATGTGCCAGAATATTAAAAAACGGAAAAAAGTCTTTTAGAAGCCTAGTTAACGATGCCGCATGATTGAGAGATAGCGAAAGCTACTTCAAAGGGGCCTTTAAAAGCAAAAGATCCAACCTACACAGGAACATGAATCTTTTCAAGCCAACCACTCACGCCGGCCTCTACTGCAGACCTTCTAACTCGACTCTAATCATTTTCACGAGGTTTCTTCCCTTAAAACTTCTAAAGTTTTTTCCTTTCCGAACACTTTCTTCTATTTCTCAAAACACTCTCATTTTTTCTCTTCCTTCTTACACTCTCATTCTTTTTCTTCCTTCTTACACTCTTAGCTTTCTCTCTCTTTGATGCCAAATGTTCCAAGACACAACAAATCACCATTGTCATATTTGAAACACTTTGGAGTCGGCCAAATGGCGCGTTAGAGGCGACGATTTGTGGTAATGAGTAGCGTGACGTTGCTACGCAGACCTCTTATTATTCTTAACGCACTCGTTAGCGACTCGTTAATAAAAAATGTAATATTCAAAGTCGCTTCTTGCCACACGCACGTGCTGCCAACTTTGCATTCAAAATCAATTTAAATTATGCAAATGATTTTGTTAATAAAGACCTGTTGTGAGAAGAAGCTCAAGGGAGTTTCATCCAGCAATTATAGCTTGTAGCAACGCGAAGTCAATGCACTATTTAAATTCACGCCAGCTGACAACATCCGATGGCGAAGTAATTGATTCATGAGCTTTTACGCGTGTGGCTAGCGTTTTTTGGTCCGCATAGCGGCCAAAAAAGTCCCTCTGAGACACGCGCGTGAAATATGCGGAGTGAGTGTTTGTGGAGCAACAGAGGACTGATTAAATGAGCCTAATGACCACTCTGTTCCAGAAAAGGTACGTCTAACAACCACATCGGGCCACTATTTCTCACTACCGCCACTCCTCCACACTCAGCTCATGTCCTAGCAGAACCTCACACTTGTGATCTTATGAATATTAGCTCCGATGATAGCTCAATTTTTTGTACGTCGGAGCACTGGGGCTGCTTCCTTTGAACTATTTTTTCAACGAATTATTTTTTAATTATCTTTTTTGAACTTTTTTGAAGAATAATTTCATTTTAAATTGACACGAAAAAATTTTCATCCTTCATATTCCTGTTTTTGAATGATTTCAAAATGGATAAATTTCTCTAAGTTGAACAAAGTTGAAATTTGAAAAGTAACTGAATCAGAAGAAGAAGGAAGCTGCATGCATAATCAAGCCAGGTCCGCTCGCAAAATTTCTTTTAAGAATCTGAAACCTTGACTTCCAAACGCATTAAGAATTCTTGAGATCATCATTACTTTTTCATTCGTTATCTATTCAAAAATCAAATCCATGTTGTAATTAATCGGTGATTAATCAGTGAACAAGGCATGCAGGTTGTACGGCCTTGCGTGGGTAGCATCCCAAGGGTTTGAATAATGGTTTTTAAAGATAAGTTTAGACTTGAACAGACCGTTTGCAGTGAGACTTGATTAATTGCTTCCTTCAGCATCTACTTCCTCCTCTTCTTTTTCATCTTCCTCCTCTTCTTCCTTGTTATTCTTTTCATTCTCTCCTTCTTCTTCCTTCTCCTCCTCTTCCTCCTTTTTCTTCTTCTCTTCCTCTTCCTCTTCCTCCTCATTTCTTTTCGCTACTCTTTTTTATTTTTCTTCCACTTCTTTTTATCTCTTTTTTATTTTCTTTTTCTTCTCTAATGCATCTCTTTTTACCTTTCTAACAGGACTTCTGTAAGTCCATAAACAATTCTAATTCCTTTTCCTTTTCCCATTAGGTGTTTCTCAAAATTATGTTCTTGTTTTGAACTTCCAAGAAATTGAGTTTCATTTCCTCTCTAGAGTGAATTCCTCGCTGATGACTCACACACTTTTAGCAAAACTGATGAAGCAAGCATCGCATAAAACGAATTGCCACTTAAATTTCTAATGAAAGGATTGAGGTGACTAATTGTCCTTCCTCAATGCCATCAATTAATCTATGCTTCCTGACACTCCAATCCCAATAGGAATGAATAGATTTAGAGAAATTAAATGACCTGTACAAACAACCACATCCACCGCGCAGCACAACAACAACCTCCTCACCGGATAATGTCAGAGCTGAGCCTTCGGGAACTCATGTTGTTGGTCGAACCACCCGAAGCGAATAGGCTTGGCACCCAGTGGATTTAGGCCACAATTCGACAAAATAATCCAAAAAGCGTTTCCATTATCGCTAAGAACCAATGGCATTTGGTCATTCTTACCACTGCGTCTGTGAACATTCTGCAGCAAATAGTCAAGTCAGCCACTGCAGATGGACTTTGAATATCAAAGGTTCTCTTACGCTTGTACAACCACCACTGTTCTGCTTGGTTCAACAAAAACTGGACGAATGTTGGCACCTTTTCAAGGTGTCTTGCAATATGCCGTTTGTACGAGATTATAATCCACTCAACCCACCCAAGTTGCAATGGCAAAAAATCCTAACTAGAAAGGCTCATCTCACCTAACATTTCTGTTTTTGTTTGAGGGTGGGTGACGTCGAAGTAGCTCACAGAGTTTCAGTTGACTTTTGCAATAAGTTAATTTGATTTAATAATTTTTATAGCGTTGATTCTACTCTCTTTAAGAGCTTGCAATAATCATCAAATTTCAAATCATTTCAACAATCTTTTCTGCTTGTGGCCAGTCTTTTCACAGAAAATGCGTCTGCTTCATTCAAACATAACAAGTTCACAAAGATTTGTCAGCCTTTGCCAAAATCTGGCTGCCACATCATTTTTGCAGACCCAGCGGTAGAAGTGAATAACATGAAACATTAGCTGGTCTTTCTTGACAAGCTATTGTGCCTCTCATAGTCAGCAACAATGCAGCTGAAAGCTATCTTGGAAGCTGACGATGCAATAAAACACATAAACAACAAAATATTTTGAAAACCTCACTGGGCAACCACAAAAATGGTAATAGTCTTAGCAACATCCACCACAAAGCATCCTTACTGAACTGAAGCTAAGCAAGGAGGGCACGCATAGGAGGGCAGCAAAGAAGAGGACCTGGAAGAGGCTTACGAATAATTATATATCGTTGTGTGTTGGCGCCTGAAACGACAGCCATTCAAAAACAACTTCATAAAGCATTTTCCGGCCGAAATTGATAGTAAATACAAGTTTTCTCTTTTTACTCTCAAGTTATAGTTTTTTTGTAAATAAAATCTATTTTTTTACATATATTGCGTTACTGGCTTGGGTTCCGAAAGGCTCACGGCATACTTGAGTATCGGCTCCTCTACTCAACATAACAGACACCCGACCACTCTGCAACACTCGTCAGCAAACTGTCTGGTTCACTTTGTCAAGAACGAGGAAAGGACCATCTAAGTTTTGTTTTTGAGTCTATTCCGTATATTCCTTCAGCAATAAAAAAAAACTGACTTTTTTTGAATTCTTCACTTTCACATTTGATTGAAAACTTCCAATTATTATTCACGATCAATGCTTGCTTGAGACTGAAACTAAAATTTCATAGCTTTAATTTATTTCATTTATTCGCCACATACTCGTTAAATTTTGATTTTTACATTTAGTTTATGCTTGGAACATTTGAAATGTATTATTTGTGCTATTTTTCACTCAAGATTGAAAATAAGGTTTCAATTCATCAATTCATTATTTTCGATTAAGTCAACTTCTCCATTATAAAGTGGCCTTGAAACTCTTCTGGTTCAAACACCACTATACCAGTATTCGTTGGTGTGTTGTATTATATTTCATTGTATATCATCACCTTTGTGAACAAAGGATAAAAGATTGTATAGTAAGAATGAAAAAAAGAGAAAAGAGAAAAATAAAAATGTTTTAAAATTGAATTTCAGTAGTTGTACAATTTTATTCAAGACAATGTAGCACCTCATGAATGTGGATTTGAATAGTTGGCAGGGTGGGATGTTTATGTTGCAAAAGGTTTTTGAGTTGCATGATGGATGGTGCGTCAGAACGGTGTGCATTAGGAGAACATAAACAACACCCTCACGCCACTGCTCCAGTGCTTCAAATGACCTGCAAGGATGAGAGGATGCAAGCTCTAAATCAAATCTAATCCAATCTGGTCAAAGAGAATCTAACCCAAGCTGATCAAGGATAATCTAATCCAATCTAAGCTTATCTAATCCAATCTTATTCTGAGTATTCCAACCTTATTCATTTTATACCAATCTAATCAAAGATAATCTAATCTAATTGAAGATAATCTAATCTAATCTAAGATAATCAAATATAATCCAATCTCATTTAATATGATCTAATCTGATCTACTCTGATTCAATATAATCCGATCTATTTCAATATAATCCAATCTATTTCAATATAATCCAATCTATTTCAATATAATCTAATCTAATCAGTTTTTTTAATCTAATCCAAGCTTATC
>OX387251.1:5483883-5556383 GCA_947562095.1 Branchellion lobata | reverse complement strand
TCGTACACCCTCATACATCTCATACACCCTCATACACCCTCACACACCCTCATACACCCTCATACACCCTCATACACCCTCATACACCCTCATACACCCTCATACACCCTCATACACCCTCATACATCTCATACACCCTCATACACCCTCATACACCCTCATACACCCTCATACACCCTCATACACCTCACACACCTCATACACCCTCATACACCTCATACACCTCATACACCCTCATACACCCTCATACACCCTCATACACCCTCATACACCCTCATACACCCTCATACACCCTCATACACCTTCATACACCCTCATACACCCTCATACACCTCATACACCGCATACACCTTTTATATCTACCTGGCGTCTATAAATAATATCATTAAAACTTTCAATAATAATTATGAGACGTTGTTTAGAGATTTTTTGAGTGAGCTCAAAATTAAATCATATCTTATTGCACTCTGCGAGCTAACAACAGCTCACTGGCCAGTGCCTGATGATCTATTCCAATCTAATCATTACGTCTGTATAACGTTAATTTTACACTGTTTCTAAAAACTACCGATGAGCTTCACAGCGTTTCCCACAACTTCACCCCTACAGGAGGCTCCTCAACGTCTCAGCAGCAACAATCCAGCCTTTTCAACTTTCCCCCTAATTTCAACACCAAACAACAAACAGATTACCTGCAACAAAACATTTTTCCTTTTTTTCACAAACAACAGCAACAACAACAGCAACAACAACAGCAACAACAACAGCAACAACAACAACAGCAACAACAACAGCAACAACAACATGCACGTCTGATAGAGACGGAAGTATGTCAGTTCGAAAGGTTCGAGAGCGAATGCAAGGAGCACGAGGTTGTGCTGGTGTTGAAAGCGCTGTATGGCAGGATGGCTGTGGGCACTTGTCTCAAGAACAACGCTTCTATTGGTGCCTGTTGTTGTTGTTGTTGTTGTGGTTTTGTTGTTGTAAATTAGCTGTTGTTGTTATGGTTTTGTTGTTGTGGTTTTTATGGTATTGTTGTTGCTGTAGTTTTTATGGTATTGTTGCTGTAGTTTTTATGGTATTGTTGTTGTTGTGTTGATCTTTTTGTTGTTTAATTAGTGTTATTGTCATTGAATTGGCTTTGCCATTGCCATTTTAACAAAATTAACGTATTTTGATGATAGTTTGAAAAAATGAAAAATTAAAATAAAAACTGAATTACCTTTCCTCTTCATCTCCAGGCTGCCACAGCGACGTGCAAGAGGAGATGCAAGCCCTGTGCTCAGGTAGACCTCAGTGCTCTCTGGCCATTCCTGCCTCCTCCCTCCACGCCAAGGAAGACTGCCTCAGCGAGATGATGGCCTACCTCAAGACAGCCTACGTCTGCCTCTCTGGTGTGTTGCTTTGTACTGCTTCTCCGAGTTTTTGTTTGTGTTTTTTTTGTATGTTTGTGTGCTTCTCCATTTGCTTCTTCGTGTGTTTGTGTGCTTGTCCGTGTGCTTGTCCATGTGCTTGTCCGTGTGCTTTTTTGTGTGTCTGAGTGCTTATCCGTGTGCTTTTCGTGTGTTTGTGTGCCCGTCTGTGTATTTGTACGTGTTTTTGTCCATGTGCTTCTGTATTGTTTCATGTGCTTGTTTCTGGGTTTGTTCGTGTGCTTGTAAGATTGAATAGTGACTTTGTATTTCAATGGTGACCTTGTGTTTCCATGATGGCTGTGCTGTGCATGTTGATGTGGTGGTTATTTCCTGTTGAATAATCCATTTTGCGTGTTGCACTGGTGCAGTGTTGCAAGTTGCACGTTGCATGTTGGCTGGATGCATGTTGCCTGTCGCATGTTTGTGCATGGAACTCCAACAACACTCAGTGCTGGCACCACCGTCGGATGTTGAGGCTTCTTTCATTGACCCCTCTTTCAAGCAACCTCTGGACCCACCTTCAAGCGCCTCTTGCAACGACCACCAACCAATCAAATTGAAACCTTCGAATGAATTTCAATTCCTGTCTTCCCATTGGATGAGGATTGACCGACTGAGTCATTGTTCATTTAAAATCACAGCTGACCCTGGTCAGAAGATTGTTTTCAGCATCATAGACTTTTCTGACCTGCCAAGCCACAACCACCGCCATCTCTCTTTTCAATCCACTCATCGTTACAGTAACAACCATTTCTCTGCCAACAACAGTAACAACAACAAGCAACTGCAACACTGCAGCATATACGCCACTCTGGTGCAGCACAACAACAAGCACCATGTCAGCGTGTGCCACAATGACACACAGCTTCACAGACAAGCCACCACCACGCACGACAACGTGGCAGTCGTCAGGTTCGTGAATCACGTGGTCAATGACCCCTCCATCTTCTTCCTCGCCAAGTTCCGAGGTGATGAGGGATTACACGCCAGTGGGAACATTTAATATCGAACATTGCTACCTTGGTGTCAAATTGAAAACCAATTTTCAAATCTTCATCTGACTCTTGCAACAACCATTTTCAACAGCGGTTGGATGTGCCGATTTGATCGCGCCAACGAATGGTTGGGTTCGACGCACAGAAGACGAAGCTGTAGTCACGTGCAAGCACACAGGCCACGAGTGGAGGCTCTCATGCAAGGAGGACTCTTGGACTGGTCCTCCCGTCCTATGTCCCCCCCGTTCGTCCTTCTCTTCTTCTCCATCTTTTCTTTCCCGCTGTTCATTAATCTGTTCATCCTTTCTCTTTTCTTCTTTCGTTTTTTTTTCAAATTCTTATTTTTATTTTCATCTTCATTTATCTCTCCATCTTCATCTAAATCTTTTTTGAAATCTTTTTTCTTTTTTTTCACTTTAAAAAAAATCATATTCTCTATCTTCTTCCTTTTTTAACACTTTTCTTCATTATCCTTCTGTTCCATTTTTTTCATTTTGTTCATTTTTTTTTTATTTTTCTCATCTTTTTTTTTCTCTCTTTTTTTTTTCATTTTCATCCTCTTTTTTCTCCTTCTCTTCTATTTTTTTTCTCCTTCTCTTCTATTTTTTTTCTCCTTCTCTTCTATTTTTTTTCTCTCATAATTATCTTTTTTCTTCTCGTCGTCATCTTCTTTCTTTTCATCGTCGTTTTATTTTTCCTTTCATCCTTTTTTTATCTTTTTTTATATCTCCTTTTTATTCATTTTAGCATCCTTCTCTCAATTCTTCTCCTCATCCTTTTCTTCATCCTCCTCTTCATCCTCTTCTTCATCCTCCTCTTCATCCTCTTCTTCATCCTCCTCTTCATCCTCTTTTTCATCCTCCTCTCAATCCTTCTCTTCATCCTCTTCTTCATCCTCCTCTTCATCCTCCTCTTCATCCTCCTCTTCATCCTCCTCTTCATCCTCCTCTTCATCCTCCTCTTCATCCTCCTCTTCATCCTCCTCTTCATCCTCCTCTTCATCCTCCTCTTCATCCTCCTCTTCATCCTCCTCTCCATCCTCCTCTTCATCCTCCTCTTCATCCTCCTCTTCATCCTCCTCTTCATCCTCCTCTTCATCCTCCTCTTCATCCTCCTCTTCATCCTTCTCTTCATCCTCCTCTTCATCCTCCTCTTCATCCTCTTCTTCATCCTCCTCTTCATCCTCTTCTTCATCCTCCTCTTCATCCTCCTCTTCATCCTCCTCTTCATCCTCCTCTTCATCCTCCTCTTCATCCTCATTTTCAACCTCATCTTCATTCTTTTCTTCATCTTGTAATCATCCTTATTTTTCATCTTTCTTTCTCTCATCTTTCTTTCATTTTTTTTAATCCTGTTTCAATCTAATTTTACAATTCTTCTCATTATCTTCTTAAAAATTTTTTTTTCTTTTCATTCCATTTCCTTCTTCATCTTCTGTTTCCTCTTTATTCTTTTTCTTCCACTATTTTTATAATTATCCAGTTCTCGTTGTTGAACATGTGTTGTTTGTGATAAATGATTTGTTTTTTGTAACATTTCACCATCATTTCATCAACATTTCATTACATCCCCCTGCAGACGACTCGACAGAAAAGGCCCTTGAGACAGCTTTGTCTTTCCCCACTTACGGTACTCAACTTCTAGACATCTTGCGGGCATCAAATCATGTCACATTTACGCAATTGACAAGTATTTGAAACTTATAAATCTCAATTTGAAACATCTTTCGCAATTAAAATTATGAAAAAAAGAAGAGAATAGGCATGGCTGTTTGAGATTTCTGAACAACAAAGCTCTATTTGACAGGCCTCTTGACTGCAGTTCTGACAGGCATTTTGATAGGAGCCTTGTGTGGTTTTTCGCTGCTCGCCACGGTGCTGTGGTGCAAGAGGTGGGTGATGGTGAAAATCCTGATCACAAATCTTATAGACATCCATGGAACTCCTCATCACAACTTCAACTTGAAATTTCTTCTCAAACTTCTATTATTTTTTATTCTTCCACATACCACGTCTCGCAGACGCTCAGACATAGGCAGCAAGGACCTCAACGACATGCAGGTCATTCGCAACCACGCCCCTCCCACCGAACTGACAGACTACTATGACGTCACCAACTACATCGACGCCAGCCACCACTACCACCACCAGCCACACTCTACACACTGCAGTCCTTATCACCACTATCGCCACCACCAGCACTCGCAAAGTCTCGCAAACTCCGAAGCTCACTCGCTCTGCACGCCCTCCTCACCCCCCATCATCAACCACCATGCTTTTGCTGCTGACGAAGTAAACAATCTACACCAACAACATCAACAACAACATCAACAATTGCAACAACAACTGCAACAACATCAGCAATTGCAACAATACCCGTGCAAACTCAAACACAAGTTAGAAAACGGAGAGTACACTCACGTGTGGCAGCTTGAAAAACAACAACAACAAAGCAACAACGCTCGAATCACTGACCCTCTACTCAAAGACACTTCAACTTTCAAACCATACTCCAAAACCAACATTAACAAATCTCCTGGAAAAGGCAGTAACAAAAACACAAATTTCAGCAGCAATAACAGCGACAGCAACAACAATGGCAACAGCAGCAGCGACAACAACAAAAAAAGTGCTGACGTGTGTCCGAGCTACACAGCAGTCAACAAAACAACACCTCTGCAACACCCCTCCCTTCTCCAAGACCACGTCATCAGAGTTCTCAGCAGTAACGATGACAAAAACGTTTGCAACCATAAAAACCCCAATGACAACAACAACAATGTAAACAAAAGCAACAACAACAAAAGCAAGTCAATCATTAACAACACAAACAATGGAAACAGCACCTTTTTGTCTTTCGACAACGAGGAATACAAGAATTGCGAAATCGACAATGAAACAACAACAACGACGATATGTGAAAACAACAACAACAACAGCACCTGTTCATCAGCCTTTCCCAAACTCCAGAACTACTACGCCTAATCCCTACCTTTCATGGTTCCATTCGAACTCATGTGTTCAGGCATTCATCATTCTCTTTCCACTCAGTTCTTCTCATCTTTTTGACTTTCCTTCCCCGTCTCTTGTGTTTCTTGTTTGCGATTCAGTTGCTCCTTGTTGCTTCGATGCTTTGCTACGGAGACCCGCCGACGACGTCACAGGTCCTTCCACGCTGGTGGTAACATCAATTCCACCACTCTACACCCCACGTTTGATCTCAACTGTTGTCGTTTTAATGTTTGAACTATTAATTTTTCAATTTCACTCAAGTATGCGTTTGTTTGGTGTCTTTGTTAACTTTTCAACTCGGCTTTCAAAACAAGCAATTTGTCATTATTAGCGGAGCTTTGTGAAAATTATTGGAGTGGTACGTCCTTGATGTTACCAAGGTGTTTTGTGGCATTCAATTCTTCGTATTATTGTATGCTCATGTTCCATTCACACTGGCACGAAGGGTGAAAGTGCTGTGAGAGGCATGGAACAGAGTAGCTTCATGTTTCCATAAGGCTCAAGAGCAGTCGAATGAAGGAGCAGTGTCGTTTGTGTTTCATGTTAATAATAATTCCTTTCCGTCATCCTCATCTGAAGCCCATGCTTGATCTCAGATTACTTCGTTTAAGAGGAAGCAGGCGACGTTTCTTGCGAATTTAAGGATTTATTTTCTGACTTATTTTACTTTGTTTCAAAAATATTCGAATAAAAAAATGACTTTGTAATGGAATTTTAGTGATAAACAGTTTAAAAAAGCTTTCATGCAGAACACCTCACCATGACACTATTACATTACACCTTTACATGACACCTCCACATGACACCTCCACGTGACACCTCCACAAGACACTTCCACATGACACATCCACGTGACACCTCCACATGACACCACCACATGAAACCTCCACATGACACATTCAAAGGAAATTTCTTAGAGATTCACTTTTCAGAAAAAAACTCATTCTATCTCGCCCCGACCCACTGCTCTACCAGATTTCTAAACTAATCCAATCTGGTTTTACCAATACATTTGTGGAGCACACAATGTACAAACAGTAAAGTTTTAAAAGCTCCAGTAGAGTTGTAGTGGAAGTGAGACTGAAAGGAGAAAATTCCGTATGAATGAACCACAGAAGGAAAATTTAGATTCAATATAAGTAGGGTTTGAAGGTACTGTTGCGGTCAAGTGTACAACCAAAATTAATAAATTAAACGAAATTAAATAACTTTAAATGATAATTGTAGAAAAGGCATGAAATAACAGTTGTCAATGACAAAATAAATTCACTTGCAGATGTCAATAATCGCCTCATAATTACTTAAGGGCAAGTTACTGCTAGAACTGGTGTACAAGGCTGCGACCTTCTAAAACGATGGCACGCGTAAGATCTTTCCTAAGATTCGATGTCGTTGTGGTGATATCGTTACTATAGAAAAAAACAATATTTATATTTTATCTTCAAATAAAACAATGAAAAAAAAATTGCAAATTTTCATCAGTACCATACAAAAATTGAGAATGAGTGGAAGATCTGAGTCCCTTGCGAGAAGGTAACTTAATAAGGTCTGTTAAGTAATTAGATGGTTATTTTTTTATTTCAGACTTGAGAGTGCACAGTTTGTAATTATATCTTTTTTCCAAAGATAACCAGTGTAAAGAGATTAAGACAAAAGGTATGCGTGAGAATTTGTGAGAACCAAAAGTAAGCGTGTAGCACTCTTAAAAGCTTAAGTGGAAAATTGTAAGAAAAACTATAATATTGAGAATTACAATTTTTTGTAGTCTTTATTTAATAGAACTAAGTCAGACGCTGTAAATGTAACAAAACATTGCAGACAATGGAAATAAGAGAAAAAAAAAGACTTGAAATAAAAAATAATTGAATGTTATAGAAAATCAAGTGGAAAATTAAGACCAGGGAAAAAGTCAAGTAACGAAATAAAACCCAGAGTTTCAGCAGCAACCAATTATAAACAAATGAAGCAGATGAAAGTGTTTAAAAATGAGTGTGGATATAACAGACAAAAACGATAAAAAATTGTTTGCTTATAATAGAGTGAAAGGACGGAGAAAGAACATTGTGCGTTGGTGAAAGAAGTGGATCTCTTTGGTGTGGTTGTGCATTCGTCTCCAAGTATTAGAAGATGTAGACTTGACTGAAGAGAGGGTTCGACGGAGTACATGGTGAGGGTTTCTAGTAACTTTGGAGAACATGAAGTCATCAAGAGATGTAAATATTCATAAAATGTAGTCGAGGAGGGATAACAGGGTGGGAAACTATTGTTCGAGAGTGGGATTTGCGTAAATAGTTTTAACCAAAAATTTCTCATTTTTCTAATTCCTCATGTTAAACTTTCTTTTCAAGAAATAGTGAGATTAAGAACACGTCAAAAATTACGGTTAACTTTTATGAAAGATGTTTCGTCGAGACACGCAATTATCTTTTTTAAAGCTTCATCGAAGCAAATCAAGACAGACGCCGAAAACGTTACAGATAGAAAAAAAAAGATGAATTTTCATCAAAAAAACGATATTTTGAAACATAAATTGGAAGATAAAATCTTGTGACTTTCACCAGAAGTGTCACAGTTTACATTTCACCATAAAACTGAAAACCGATCAGAGAACAAAACTAACGAAGTTCAAAAATTCAATGTGGTGTCTTTATTACTTGTGCTCTCACCTCGTTCTCATAATGTATCCTCAAACTTTCAAGTTCCACTTTAATTTCCTACGAAATTCAAAAGTTACACATTTCTCGCATTTTAATTGTTCGCCAGACCTTTTTTCGGCATAATGATTGGTCTTTTCCGCTGTAAAGTGTGATCGGGTGGACCCTGGTTTGAGTTCTAAAGGCGGCAACTCAATTAAAGTACAGATGCCGTACTAGAGTGTCCAGTCCTCTAGTAGCCCACAGCGAATAAAACAGTTTTCATGGGAGCGCCTTTGAACATAGCGCTTAAAGACGCGTTACAAATTTATTGATTAGAATAAATTAAACCTTCAACGTTTCAGCGTCTGACTGGATTTACCTCAACAAACAATGTGAAACAGAGGAGAACTAAAGAAGATTTGTTTTTGTTTTCATTGTTTTATACGGCGATAAAAAGATAAATGATGTCATTCTTTATAATAGCGATATGACAACAACAAAACAGAAGTCAAAGCGAGATGTTATGCGTCCTATCACTATCGAACTTTCCGGCCCTTAATACCGGTTCTAGCAGTCGTCTGCCCTGAATAATTATGAGGAGTTCAACTCATATTTTTGTAGAAAATTGCGAATTAATGTATTTTATCATTGACAACCGTTATAGTATTTTTTTACAATTATTAATGAAATTAATTTTAATTTTAATTAATTCATTAATTTTTGTTGTACACTCGACCGCTACAGGAGTCACCATCTTCGAGAAGGAGTCTCATAAGCCAGTCGTTCATTCATTGAAATTTCTTCAATCTTATATAAAAATGTATCTTGGTTTTTCCAAAGAAAGTGTAACTCTTCTTTTCAAGTTTTTCGTTGAATAGGTACATTGGCTGGTTCATAGGATTTTTGTTTTGTTTGTGGATTTTCGCTTTTTGGCAAGACAGAAAAGTGGTTACAAATTGTGTAATGTTTTGTTTCATTTTTGGCCAGAAGTATCTTGAGTCAAGCAATTTTATGGTGTTCTTTACGTGAGTAAAAGCTCATCGGACAACGCGTTATTTTTCTTGTTGGCGCTTCCAAGAAAGGTTTGAAAAGATTGTATAGTGAAAATAATATTTTGGATGAATCTTCTGTGAAAGCTGACCATTCCAATCAATTTTTTTGGCCCAGTTTTGTCTTGGGGTTGAAAGAAATTCAAAATGGTTTGTGTTGTCAGATGAAGGTTTTAAGCCTTTTTCGGAAATCAGGTGACCTTTGAGTGAAATATTCCATAATTAATTAATTAATTAAACGACCGATTAGTGAGTGTTTCATTGCCATGAAGTTTTTTTTGGGTTGAGTAGATGGTGGTTGATGGGTGGGTTGATGAAGAGCGGTGACTGGTTGATGGGTGGGTTGGTGAGAAGAGGTGGTTGGTTGAACTGAAAGGTTGTCATGACAACCATGCCTGCTTGTCGTGATGGTGGCTCTTATTGTTGGTAGAGGTATTGTAGTTGACTTTGTTGTTTTTGAGATTTGTTGTTAAAATTTTTTGTTGGTTTTTGTTTGTTTGAACATTTCGATGGATTTTCACGTTGGAATCTTCCGATCAGTTTTTTCATAGTCTTCATTGAAGCAAATCCAGACAAACGCTGGAAATGGCACAAGAAATGGTGAACAGTCAGAAAAAAGAAAAAAGAAAAAAGAAAATCAATAATAACTGAATGTTATAAGAGCTGTCAATTGTCTGTTGCAAGAAATCAAAAACTGAGTATAGAATCAGATTTATAAATCTCAAAAATTCAGAATTGAGTCATAGTTTATATTGAATGACTATTGAAGAATGTTTCATCAAATTAACCAAAACTGGAATTTTCTAAAGAATTAAAAAGCAAAATTGTCTATTAAATCAAATTAATGAGTCTTAAAAGTTGAAAAGTGAATCATGTCTTAAAACCACATAATATAACTGTTGCAGAGTTATTTCTTCTTTTTTATTTTTCTCCTCAGCCATTTCTCATATTCACATTAAGTCTGTCTGGATACCAAAATTATTTGCAATGTCTTTCAACACTTGTTCACCTTCTTGTTGAGTAAGTTGGTAAATGGTATTTATGTAGGCATTGGTTGACGATTCAACTGCAACTTTAAGCGAAAAAATGAGAAATTTGGCAATTTTTTTTAAATCTTCAAAATCTTCGCAGCCAGCAAAAACTACAACTCTTGGATAAATTAACTTATCTATAACTAATAATTGAAACTTTGAGTTTCAAATAGTTATTTTGCACAGTTGAAATAAAGTTTAAGCAGTTCAAAGTGACGATTATGCACGCTTTCGCTTAACCGGAAACCAACGTTTTTACGTTGGAATCTTTCGATGGGTTTTTATGTTGGGCGCCAATTGAAGGAGGTTTGCTTTTATTGTTCTGTACGACAATCAATAGATGAATGAGGAGCTTTTTATAATAGTGATATGACAACAACACAATCGAAGTCAGAGCGAGATGTCATGCTCTGGCCACGATTGTGTTGTTGTCATATCGTTATTATAAAGAAAGACCTTATTTACTCTTTCATCGTTGTATAATACAAGGAAGACAAAGTAATATTTTCTTCAACGTATAAATCCACCTAAAGATTCCAACGATATATAATAATATTAAATCTATTTTTAACTTTTTCTTCTTTAACAAGATTTATAAAATTTGAAAAAGAGTTTATATCGTCAGGTAAGCCTATTAAAGTGTAACGGGCATGTAATGAAAGATGACTTTGACAAAGATTGTAAGAGGACGGTAAATGTTGTGAGGGAGATGGTGAAAGAAAAGGATCACTGGAAAGACGAACGGAGTTTCTTGATTTCATGGTCTGGCGAACAAAAAGCAAGCAAATAATGAAAGACATTGCAAACAATTGTGAAATAGTTTCTCCAAACAAATTTTTTTGTGAATAGAGTGAAAGGAAAAAAATACACTGTATATTCATAATGGATATTAAAGAAACATTCTTCAATGGTTGTTTTAAAAATTGTAATTCACGAACGCTCAGAACGATTTACGAATTATAATTTTTAAAACAAGCATTGCCTTCACCTCTAATCTTATCGATCTAGGACATTGTAGCGCGCCTTTAAGTACTTAGTTCAAAAGTTATAATTTACTTTGTTTCCACTGGTGTCGTTGTTACAGGCATTATTCTTCAATGACCTTTAAGCAGCACATCTCTGTGGACCTCGTTGAAGCAATCAACGTTGTTCTGACACACACCAGCACGTACAGGTGTCTTCACACTCCTGCACCAAGGTGTCATGGCTCATGGATCTTCCTCCTTTTCCACCATGCCATCTTGTCAGCAGCAGTGGCACACAGTGGCGTGAGAGCATATAGATCTCCAATGCAACAAATGCACTTCTGCTCAACATCCTTCTGTATCGTGGTCACTTTTTCTATTATAATTCACTTCCTGCATTCGTATTGCACCTTTTACGAAAGTGTTCTCGAAGAAACGGTTTTATTTACTGCTAAACTGAAATATGACTGAATTACTTCAGCACGACGTCTGTTCTTTATTTTACTAGTTGCTCTTCATACCTCAAACCTCACTTCAGCCAAGAATCAAACGCTGGGCTTTACGCTTCACAGGCAAGTTCGCTTAGCCTAGACTACAGGTAATAAACATGCATACTGTTCAAGAACGCTTGGCTAGAAACTGTGCGAGTATTAAAGTTTGGAGAGATTCAAGGAATTGACATAGAGACGAGCCCCATTCACCTTGAAGTTTTCAATAACGCCAAGGCGAACAGAGGAACAACTAGAAAGCAACAAAGCATTATTATTTCTTTAGTTGAGTTCTGCTCGCATTGGAGCACTTGATCTAAGGCATGTGACAAGGCAATATTTGATCTTGAAAACTCTAAGCTGAAACTTACAAAATAATTAATTTAAAATGATAGGTTTTAGATGGAGAAAGGTTGAAGTTTGAATGGAAAAACTTCAAGGATGCCTTTCCACTTAGAAGAAATGAACGTTCAGAGTTGACGTGGAGCTTTAAAAGATTTTTGGAACCAGATTAGTACTTGTTACACTCACAATAAAATGCAATTTCATTCAGGCATTCTTTCATAGAAGTGAGTCTATTCATGGCTGAAGAGGTGTGCTGTTTGCTGGCCTTTGTCCTGCTGCCGTACCAAGCTGACATTAATATTCATTGTAATAAATAAAGCCTCATGTGTATGAATAATAGAAAATATAAAGATATCCTATTTAAAAATATATAAATAACAGCGGAGGATTGAATGAGAGCAAGTAAAAAAGTCGTGATTTAGAAACAAAGAAATATACGAATAAAATCTTTTCAAATTATTTATGATTTTGTTGATAAATGAAATTAAAAACATTTTAAAGTTTATTTAGCAAAAAATATCTTGGTTATAGGTTTCGGGCATTTGCAAGGACATCTTCGGCACAGCAGACATGAGCCAGTCCCCTCAAGACAACATCTTCAACGTACATTTTCTCGGCTCTGCCAGTCTGCCTCACAACGTGGCCATAGAGACAGCCACCCTTCAAAAGTACCTTCTTGACCTCTACTGCGCAGCCATCACTCCCAAGAAGCCACTCAAGCTGCCCACAGCCCGTCTGACCCTCGTGTCGCATGGTGTCATCGTGGCCATCACGAAAGGAAAAGATGAGTATTTTTCTCTCAAAGATATCTTCTCTTGCTCTGCTCTTGTTTTCACAGGCAGCAAAGTGAAGAGCAACAAAAAAAAGACTTACACATACCTCTTCGATAACATCAAGCCCACACAACAACAAAGTCTCGACCAAAACCTTCTGCAACCACCTCCCCAGTGGAGCCTCTTCAAAACACAAAAATATCTTCTCAATTTCAAACACCACCCTCTCATCGCTTGTCTCATCAGGCGCAAGAACAACCCGCTCGAGATCCATGTGTTCGTGTGCCAGAGTGGAGAGCAAGCCCTGTCCTTCAGCTACAGCGTCGACCTGGCTCGGAGAATAGAAATTGAAAATCCTTCCCCTGTGGTGGAAAACTACCGTCCTATAGTACCAAGCCCCAATCCCTTTAAACAGGCTAACCATTACACCAGTTCCTCTTCTTCAGCTGACCCTGAACTTCCTGAGGTTATTCGGAAGCTTGAAATACTTGGGGGAGGGAAAGGAACAGTCGTCAATCCGGTTGTCAAAACAACCAACGTCAATCTCATTGAAAACGCAGAATTTTTCCACAGTCCAAGTGGAGACCGAGAAGAATCGAAGAATGACTTTGGCAAATCAGACGCCAGAGCAGGCCAGCGGAAATCGACAAGCAACCAGCAACTCAATAACCTGTCAATTTATCACGCTGAATCCTTCGAAGACTTTTTCAAAAACAAAGAACTTATTTTTGAAAAAGACCAAAAAAGACTGGTTAACCCACCTTCACAACTTTCCATCTACTCCAACAATAGTGCTAATCTAAACCCAGAGCAACTCAGCCAAAAGTCCTCTCAACTTGTAAAACGAAAATCTCAAAACGTAGTAGACATTCTGGAAAAACATAAGTCTCCCAAGCCAGCCAGCCGATCCACCACATTCATGCCTAGCGACTTCGTTATTTCCGACGTAAGCGCCCGAGACAGGGACGGAATGTTCGTGGCGGCAGACAACAAGTCGAAGCCAGTGGCCAAGGTGCAGCCACACAAGGTGACTGGAGTGAAGGTATTTCCAGACGGCCACGACAGAACCTTCTTGCTGCCTGACAGAGACAAACTGAGGAAGGTGGAAGAGGCTGACAACAAACCTTCTCCCACAAGCAACAACAAAAACAACCTTGGTAACAACTCTAACAGAAATAGTCCGAGCAACAAAGTCTCCAGTGTGAACTACTACAATTACTACAACAACAGAGGGCCCATCTTGCCTGCAGCAAGAAACGCTATGAGTAAAACTCCGCCTATGCAGGCTGCCAGGAACAAAGGTCACTTCGGATCAACAGACAACCTCAACAACAAAGTTAACAAGGAACTCAATGGAGGCTCCAAAGCGGAAAGAAGTGGAGGCACCGACTTTAAAGACATTTGGTGGCCGAGTGATAATGGCAAAAAAAAGTGAGAAGGCCCTCAAGACAAGAAAATGTGCACGTTGTATTGTCATTTGTGAAACATGTGATCAACACTATCTTTTCAATAGTATTACAACTTCAAAATTCTTCCAACTTTTGCATTTACTTACCACAAAGTTTCTGTGTAGATTATTTGTTTGATGCGTGAATTGTTGTTGTCACTTAGATTTTTTAATGAACTAAACACAATTGAATAAAAATAAACACAACTCTATTCTTCACCTTGGCAACGCATTAAAGTTTCGAACATTCGTTCATGATAGATCGATAAAAAGAGTTTTTAATTGTTTTTGATAAAATAAACTGGCCTAATGGAAAAAGATGAAGAAATAGCCAACATTCTCAGACAATTTATAAATTGTGAGCCTAGAGAAGTAGTAGATGAGAACGTTCCGATTATAAAACAGGTAATGATCTTATAAAAAAAACTTTATATTTTTTGAACAAATTATAACTCAATGAAAAATTATTCATGCTTAAGATATGATATATTAATAGATGCATTGTTCACAATTGACACTTTGTTTACAGCCACAATACTACAAGGCAGAACTCTCTCTTTGGTAATTTTCACATGATCTATTTTAGTCTTTTTTTATTGATAATTCCAAAAATAAATATTCAATCACTATTCTTATAAAATTTCGTAAATTTGGAACACTAAAAGATGTCAAACAAGAACATAACTTTTTTTTCTATAGTCTTTATTAGATCAAGTCCAGACATACGCTGGAAATGTTACAGAAACACGGCGAACAATCGAACTAAGAAAGAAAACATTAAAATATACGATAAAAAATCAGCGGCAATAACTGGCATCACGTTGGCAACGCATACATGTATTTGTAACTAAGACTTTGTGGATCGTTCGCCAGGACTGAGTTGAAGCAGTGTGATGTGGATCTCCTCAATGCCACCACCACTGTCGAAGAGCTTCAAAGGTTAACTTTTTTTTATAATGTTTTCATAATTATTTCCCCTTTATTAATTTTTTTTCTTTTTTTAAAAACTTTTTATACATTTTTTTATTTCTATTTATTCATTTTTTTTTCTTTTTTGTTTTTTCTTCTTCTATCCTTTCCACATTCCACAGGGTCGATTAATTAACGATAAAAGTTCATAATTTCACGACATTCGTGTCATCTTTTGTTCACCTTGTTTTTTTTTTATTTATATTTTTTTTGAAGTTTTTATTATTTTTCTTATAAAAAGTCATCACTTTTGACTCTTCACTCTTTCTCATACCACAAATAAGATCTTTAGATAAATCATCTTTTTTCCATTTTCGCCGTATCAAGCAACTGAAACTTTTCCTAGACAATCCAACCCTCAAACTACTAGTTTTTTTGATTATTTTGTCCCGCTTTGACTATTGTAACTCTTTATACTATGGACTCCCAAAGACCACGCTACAACCTCTCACCAAAGCTTTTAATAGCACTGTCCGCTTAGTTTCTGGCACTCATAAATTCTCTCGTCTAATCCATTCTTATCTTTATACTGGTTGCCTCTCAAAAAAATCAGTTTTGACATCTGCACTTTCATGTTTAAAATAAAAATACTCACTCACCTAACTATTTAGCTGACCTTTTTACGTTGCTTCCCCATAAGGGACTGAGATCTTCTTATTCTCATTTTTTAAGATACCTTTTAAAAGTAATTATGCTAACTTTGCACTTTCTTGCTGTTTATGGAACTCTCTTTCCCCCAATCTTACCTCTATTATTTCTCTACTTTCATTTCGTAAAACCCTAAAAACTTTTCTTGCTCAAACAGTTCGTAGCATAGCGCTCTTGAATCATTTGGAATAAGCGCTATAAAAATGTTTCGATTAGCTTACATTAGATAAGATTAGATTAGATCACTTTCTTCATATATACTCCTTCTGAACAAAGTGCTAAAAGACGCGTTAAAAATGTCTCGATTAGATAAAATAAGATAATCTTAATCTTTCTCATTCAATGCCTACCACTTTAATCTGCCTTTCTGAAGGACTCTATTTATTTGAATCTTCAAAACCATTCACTTCATGTTCTTTCAACATTCAAAACTGTATCATTTCATTCATTTCACAAAACTGAGTTTGACTTACTTTTCTCATTTTTTCATCATTTACAACTAACTATTTGAAGGTAAGCTTGCAAAAACGACTGACACACAGTGAGTTGGCAGCGTTGTTGCAGCTGGATGAGTACACAGAAAACAAGCGGCAGTCGATTGAGATGACACTCTTCACCAACGTCATGTTGTTCGCCAAGGAGCGCTGCTTCAACGACAGACAGACTTCGGTGTTGTTTGCAATGTTCAAGCAGACACACAAGCTTATGAAAGGTACGTCTGAAAATGTCTGAAGTGTCAGAAAGTAGGTTTTTAAAATTCCGAAAAGATTTTTATAAGGTTCTTGGCGCTTCATCAGTTTTCTTCGGCGTTTTATAAATTATGTTTTTTACTCATTTTTTTTACTATGCGTTTCTTCTCAGAGACGCCCTTCAACAACTTGGACCAGTGCCTGCACCTCTTCACTGAACTGCTTTACTGCCACTCCGTCAGGGTGCGTTGCCTTTCCCATCCGCTCAGTCCTCCTGCCACTGCAATCTCATTCAATCACTCATTTATTCAATCACTCGTTGAGTCATTCAATTACTCAATTATTCAATCGCTCAATAATCCAATCACTCATTAATTCAAACCTTTATTCGTTGATTCATTCATAAATTCATTAACTTAATCAGTAATTAGTTCAAGTTGTTGTTGATTAGTTTGTCAATTATTTGAATTATTCATTTTTTTTCTTCAATAATTCCATAAATCATACATTACTTCATCAAATCATTTATTAATCCATTCAATCATCTTGTCATTCATCTCTCCGTCATTCACGAGCTAGAACATTAAAGCAATTCTGCCTCCATGTATTTGAGTCACTCCCACTCAGAGCATTGCATTCAATAATTCATCATTACACATTCATTCAATCACTCATCATTATACATTCATTAAACCACTCATCATTATACATCATTCAATCACTCGTCATAATACATTCATTCAATCATTCATCATTATACATTCATTCAATCACTCATCATTATACATGCATTCAATCAATCATCATTATACATGCATTCAATCATTCATCATTATACATTCATTCAATCGCTCATCATTATACATTCATTCAATCACTCATCATTATACATTCATTCAATCATTCATCATTATACATTCATTAAATCATTCATCATTATACATTCATTCAATCACTCATCATTATACATGCATTCAATCACTCATCATTATACATGCATTCAATCATTCATCATTATACATTCATTCAATCACTCATCATTATACATGCATTCAATCACTCATCATTATACATTCATTCAATCATTCATCATTATACATTCATTCAATCATTCATCATTATACATTCATTCAATCACTCATCATTATACATGCATTCAATCACTCATCATTATACATGCATTCAATCATTCATCATTAAACATTCATTCAATCACTCATCATTATACATTCATTCAATCATTCATCATTATACATTCATTCATCCATTCATCATTATACATTCATTCAATCACTCATCATTATACATGCATTCAATCAATCACTCATCATTATACATTCATTCAATCACTCATCATTATACATTCATTCAATCACTCATCATTATACATTCATTCAATATTCATCATTATACATGCATTCAATCATTCATAATTATACATTCATTCAATCACTCATCATTATACATTCATTCAATCATTCATCCTTATACATTCATTCAATCAATCATCATTATACATTCATTCAATCACTCATCATTATACATGCATTAAATCACTCATCATTATACATTCATTCAATCACTCATCATTATAAATTCATTCAATCATTCATCATTATACATTCATTCAATCATTCATCATTATACATTCATTCAATCACTCATCATTATACATTCATTCAATCATTCATCATTATACATTCATTCAATCACTCATCATTATACATTCATTCAATCATTCATCATTATACATTCATTCAATCACTCATCATTATACATTCATTCAATCATTCATCATTATACATTCATTCAATCACTCATCATTATACATTTATTCAACATTCATCATAATACATTCATTCAATCACTCATCATTATACATTCATTCAATCATTCATCATTCTACATTCATTCATCCATTTTGTGTTTTTTCTTTCAATCGCTTCTTTGGGCTCAGCATACAAATTGCAAATTCTTCACCTTCAAATAATTATTTCACACTAATTATTTTTTAATTATCACTAACTCTTCAAAACGTTGAGTTTTTATGTTTTCGAATATAACGAGTAGCATGCATGCAAAACTGATTAACTGATAAGCAGACTGCTGACCTAAAATGTTACTTCCTAGGAATGCTTATCAGCTCCCTTCAACAAATTCTCCCTCTCATTATTTCATCTACTTTTTTTTAAATTTTCACATTTTTTGGAGTGCAATTGGGAGAGACATTGAATTAATAACACTTCATTCTTTAGTTCTTTTCCGTCTTTCCATTCACCAAGCTATACACACATCATCAAGCAATCAAGGCATCGAGTGCGGAGGGCGCTTGAGCCGCAAGTGGCCATACATCTCTCAACCACTTGGTCTATTAAAGCTGCGCACACTTGTGAAGCCTCCTATTCAATGCGAACACATTTATTCCTTTCATGAAATTAATGTTGAAACATCCTAGCCTCTAACTGCAATGATATTTCGGACTTTATCGTGGATTTCGTTACAATTTTGGTATCAGCATATTAAAACTATGGCGTCCCCGTAACTACACCATACTATTCTACCACCACACCACCGCACATAACCATTACACCACACCAGACAACACCCCTACCACACCATACCAGACCACACCATAGAACACACCAACACACACACACCAAACCACACCACACAAAACATACCACAACACACCAAACCACCATGCACATCATACGACACACACCGCTTCACTCTTTATCCCACCACTACAAATACCACACACAGCACACCACACTGCACCACATCACCACGCTACAAACATCTTACCACCACAACGCAAGCACCACACCACACCACCACAGCACAACTTCAGACCACACCACCACACCAAACCACCATACTACACCGCCACACCACACCAAAAACACCACACCACACCACAAGCACTACAAGCACTACCCCACCACGCCACACCACCACATCCTCCTGCAGAGACCGCCCTTCAGCTTGGACATATTCAGCATAGCAGAAGGCTCCATGCTGATGGACTTCGCCATGCAGAACTACTTCAAGCACTTCAAACTCTACAAATACGTCTTCACTCCCAATGTTATTTAGCGTCCTCTTCTCTCATCAATGCTCGCTTCCATGGACATTCACAAATTAGCCTTACTACCATCTTTTATTATTATCATTATTATTCATTTTATTTATTTATTTTTTTTTTGTTCTTTTTTTACTGCTTTTATTTTATTTTTTTAAATATTATCATTAGTATTATCGTTAGTAGTATTTTAATAATAATAACAATAATAATAATAATAATAATAATAATAATAATAATAATAATAATAATATTTTTTTTTGTATTATTATTTTTTTTTAATATTATTTTTTATTTATTTTATTTGTTTATTGTTTTTATTAATATTACTCTTAAATATTACTATTCTTATTATTATTTTTTTATGTTTTTATTTGTTTTACTATTGTTTTTCTCCTTCATTAGCATTGCTGTTATTGTTGTTTCTTTTTTGTTAGTGCCGTTGTTGATAATATTTTTGAAGCGCCATCTTGAAGACGGCTGCCTTGGTTTCTTTTCTACGAATTTAAAAATAATGCCGAAAGTGTGAACTCGAAGTTTACTTTTCCTAATCACTTTTTCATTGCGAAATAACATTCACAACTTATTAAATTTTCCTAATTCACTTTTATTCCATCTTTTTAGCCAATCTAGATAATCTAACCTAATACATCTCATCATCTCGGATTGTTGTTTTAGTTTACGAAAGATGAGTGATCAGTTGATCCATGGCGTACTAGGTTTCAGCAGCAAAGGCCGATGTTGAAACAAGGAAGGCCATCCAGCTTGGAGCTCCTAAGGCACCGGCCTCATTGGCGGCATCGTGGTCGAAGATATTCGGGATGAGAGGCTATGAAGTCTTTTGGTGGCAGAAACATGGTATGTTCTCAATTCAATGTGCATTAGTCTACTGAAGAAGAAGGCTCCTACTCCTCTCAAGAAGGCAAAACTCATAACAATCTCTTCTCTCGTTTGCTTCCTTTTATAATTGAACACAGCAGCTGGTTCATACAGTTCCACTCTGAATGATTTCTTCGAAGCATCTCAATATCATCTCAGGCTGCGGAAAGAAATCACTTGGCACTTGAATAAGTGCCATGCGCTATCATGCACACTTCCCGAAAAAGTTTGAGCCCATAAAAGCTTCAATTCCTGCTCTAGAGGAGCTTTCATATGCTGTGTGTGGGCATGAGTTCACTTTGAAGTCACATGGTGTTGAAGCGGATGAAGTCATTATGGCAGTTCGAAGACTCCCAACAGACAATGCTCTACAGATTCATAGTCCAAATGCTTTTGAAAAAGCTTCCTGGTGGGATGGTCCCATTTGTGGTGGTTTGATCAACTCATTGCTTTCAACAGGGAAGTTATAAAGTCCTTCAAGTCGGCCTAGACCACACCACTATTGAGAAAGCCAGCCTTTGAGCACAATGGTGTATAATCTCACAGACCTGTGATAAATTGAAATGTCTCAAGTTCTCAAAAGATTCTTCCTTGATAGGCACTCATCTCACCGCACCTAACCTTGTTCCTGATCTCCATATGCCCGCCTTCGTCACCACTTCACTTCACATAACAAAGGTTTCAGCTGATATTCTGAAAGCAGCAGCCCGAAGTAAGTTTCCACTTTTAGTTTCAACTCACTTTCGACAGTTTGACTCGGTAGGTCAGGACACACTGCACGGTTGACTGGAGATTTCATGCGGTTTCAAAGACACCGCGTAAGAATGGTTCAGAGACTAATTAAATCAGAGATCTTTTGAAGTATGATCTTTGATGGATGTTTTCAATAGAGTGAATGTTACTTATGCTGATTGCAACGAGGAACGAAGGACGTGACCCGCAGGTGACCTTGAACTTGAAGATGCACTACGAAGGACGGCCTCTGACCCCCCTGCCCGATGAAATAGGTGCTGTTTCATGTTGTTGTTTTTTTTCCTGCTCATGTTGTTGCTCATGTTGTTGTTTATGTTGTTGTTTATGTTGTTGTTTATGTTGTTGCTCATGTTGTTGCTCATGTTGTTGCTCATGTTGTTGTTTATGTTGTTGTTTTTGTTGTTGCTCATCTTGTTGCTCATGTTGTTTTTCATGTTGTTGCTTATGTTGTTGTTTTTGTTGCTCCTCATCTTGTTGTTCATGTTGTTGCTCATCTTTTTGCTCATGTTGTTGTTTATGTTGTTGTTCATGTTGTTGCTCACGTTGTTGTTTATGTTGTTGTTTATGTTGTTGTTCATGTTGTTGCTTATGTTATTGCTTCTGTTGTTGCTTATTTTCTTCAAGCTACTGCTCATTTAGCTGTTTAGGTTTTTAGTGTTGTTACTCATGTTGTTGTTCATGTTGTTGCTATTAGTTGTCACATGTTGTTGATGTTGTTGCAATTATTTGTCTTATTTTTCTGATATTGTTGCTATAAGGTTTGTATGATCAATGGCTTTGAATTTCTTTTTCATAGAGGGTGAAATGTTTCTATGTTTTTAACTTAGTTTGCGACCTGGGGTTAGTGGACAAAGTGGTAGAAGAAGAAGAAAATAAAAATAAAGAAGGAGAAGAGGAAAGAGAAGGAGGAGGAAAGGGAGGAGGAGTAGAAAAGACCCCTTTGGCGAAGGACCTTGAGAAGGAAGGTTTCTGTATCACTCATAATGAATTTTTTTTAATTTTTTAAAAATGGATAAATCAGTGGAAATTAAATTACGAATTCAATTTTTGCCAAACCTCCTCATCTCTTACACCTCATCATCTGTCAAACCTCATCATCCCTCACACCTCATCATCTGTCACACCTCATCATCCCTTCAACCTCCTCATCCCTTACACCTCATCGTCCCTTAAACCTCCTCATCTGTCAAACCTCCTCATCTGTCAAACCTCTTTATCTCTTACACCTCATCATCCCTCACACCTCATCATCTGTCACACCTCATCATCCCTTCAATCTCCCCATCCCTTAAACCTCCTCATCTGTCAAACCTCTTCATCCCTTACACCTCATCATCCCTCACACCTCATCATCTGTCAAACGTCATTATCGTCACACTTTATCATCCGTCACATCTCAGCATCTCTCACATTTTCAATTTTGTAACTAAGATAGAAACAGCTTTCCATCATAAAAATAGCAATAGTGTAGTTGTAGCTTGCGTGGTGTGTAGCCCTTCCATTAGTTGTGACGTTGTTTTTGCATGGCAGGAGCAAACGAAGAAGTGCGACGGATTGTGCACAAATACCTGGAAGGAGAGCTTACGGAGCTGAAGAGGAGTGTGGAAACGAGAATGAAGATGGTGGAAGAAGAACTACTGCCAACTGGAGAGGCGCAAAAAGCTGCAGCCGCTAGTGCAAAGTCGACCAAGAAGTCAAAAAGCAAGCGTTAATCGGGTCAGACATGCCTCTATTTATTAACTCTATCTCCTTCTTAAATCACTTTTCCAACTTTTCTATCAAATAAATATTCCAAGTGTTCTGAGCTAATCTAATCAAAGAAGAGTTGCTGGTTTCAGAGATAAAATTTTCTTGGAATTGTGAAAGTAATGAAATTTCTATTTAAAATTATTTCTTCGGAGTCTCGAAGAAAAACTGCATTTGCGATGCTGTTGAGTTCTAAGACCTGTTTAATGCCATGCACCATGAAACTTGAAATTCCATGCACCATGCACCATTAAATGCAAGATGCAATACGAAATGCTTATCAGGATGATAAAAGACGAATATAAAAAGATCTTTGAGGTCATAAACATGTGTTTCCTTGCAGCAATTAACAGCGAACTTTCATGACTCTCTTGGTGAAAAGAACTTCAAATTGAATTTATTGATACGAACATCATATTCCTATATCTTTTGAGCCAATCGGACCAAAAAGTTCTGATCAAAACTATCCTATATGCCTGATGTTTTGAAAAATGTTAACCATGAGTTCTTCATACATTCCAAGTTTTTGAATGGAAGTCGGATAATCGCCTTTGAGCATAGCGCCAAAGGGCGTGTTAGAAATGTCTTTATTAGATTAGATTGGATCGTGAAAGTTGAGAACTGGATGCCGTTCGAAAAACATTGAAAACACTTATAGGTTCGTTCACGTTTATTTGAGATGCTGAAATCATTTCTGAGAAAAATGAAAGCATTTTTTCAAGGTTAAGAAAGAGGGCAATGAGATACAGAGTAGACACGAACGATGCGAAAAACGTTTTTTCTACTAATATTTTTATAATTTTTCACAAAATTCTTCGGATTTCATTTCACACATATTTCTCACGTGTGCTTCATGCTGTAGAAAGCCTTGCAAATAAAAATTTCAAAATCTCAAAAGCTCCATGAAGTAGCAAGCCTGCTGGAGAGAGTGGAGTGTTCGTGCAGTGATTCAAAGTTGGCAGGTATCACGTGCGGCAATAAAATTGGCCGTTTCTGAGCATAACTCTGAAGAGCAACTCACGAAAGTGTGGCCATGAAATTTATGGCCGCTTTGATAGCGAACACTTAGCTCGAATAGAATTAAGTATTTATTCAGTTCCAACTGGTCATGCTTCACTTTGGAGTTCATTTTAGGAATTTAAATTAGTTTTAACAGAGAATTGATTATTAAAATATAATAATGAGATATCAAAACATATTTATAAGTTCATAACAAAGATCTGGCACTGAAAATCCATTGAGAACTTAGAATAATTACGTTAAGACCCAAAAGGAAAAAAACACTTGAAAACGATAGCCTTATTTTATGTCTTTCCAAAAATTCTTTCACATTCTTCCAACATCCTTCCAACACCCCTCAAACGCTCCTCCAACACCCCTTCAACACCCCTCTAACATCTCTCACATTCCTTCAACACCCCTCCTACCCCCCTCCAAAAGACTTGCTTTGAATTTTATAATTCAATGATAAAAAATAGCAAAAAAAAAAAGAAGGAGTTGGTTCATTTTGTCGTAACAGTTGTGAAAGCCTCGACTTTTTCATTCGTTATAAGATTTTTTATGATTATATTAACTCCATTTTCGAATATATTATCAATAATTTTGAAAATTATATTTTTAATTGCAATTTCTAAATATTATTGGTACTACTTTGATTGTTTAAATTTTTTTTCTTTTTTGTTTTTTCTTTTTATTCTCATATTGTGGTTATGTTCAAAAAGCAACCGATAATACATACAAAACAATATTTTTTTTGCACTGTTTATGTTATTTTGTCAATAAGATCCTTATCATAAACAACTGAGCATATCTGAATTTTGCTTCAATCTGCCTTCCCATCCTCATCATCTTCTTTGTCATCATCATCATCATCATCATCCTCAACATCATAATCATCATCATAATCATCATCATAATCATCATCCTCATCATCATCATCATCCTCAACATCATCCTCATCATCATCTTCTTCTTCTTCTTCTTCTTCTTCTTCTTCTTCTTCTTCTTCTTCTTCTTCTTCTTCTTCTTCTTCTTCTTCTTCTTCTTCTTATTCTCCTTCTTTTTCTTCTTCTTCTTCCTCTTCTTCTTCTCCTTCTTCTTCTTCTTCTTCTTCTTCTTCTTCTTTTTCTTCTTCTTCTTCTTCTTCTTCTTTTACTTTTTCCTTTTCTGCTTCTTTATCTTTTTCTAATACCACTCCTTTTTTAATTTATTTTATACCAGCACAGCAACAGGGAGGGAGGGTGTGTTGATGCGAAAGTTTTGTCACTTGAGGCAATAAAAGCGATAATTGGTATTTTAGTGCATTGTTTTTTGTGGGCTTGTGTTATTTCAGTTCCTTGAACAATTGGTTGATGGTTCAATTTATTCAAGTGCTTTCAAAAGTCTACGGGGTTAATGCCACTCTAATGATATTCGAGATTGTACTGTATCGTAAGTGGAGAAGAAAGGGTGAAGAAGGGATTTCATGGAAAAATGTTGTAGGAGGATATTGTAGGAGGATGTTGTAGGAGGATGTTGTAGGAGGATGTTGTAAGAGGATGTTGTAAGAGGATGTTGTAAGAGGATGTTGTAGGAGGATGTTGTAGGAGGATGTTGTAAAAGGATGTTGTAAGAGGATGTTGTAAGAGGATGTTGTAAGAGGATGTTGTAAGAGGATGTTGTAGGAGGATGTTGTAAGAGGATGTTGTAAGAGGATGTTGTAAGAGGATGTTGTAGGAGGATGTTGTAGGAGGATGTTGTAAGAGGATGTTGTAAGAGGATGTTGTAAGAGGATGTTGTAAGAGGATGTTGTAAGAGGATGTTGTAAGAGGATGTTGTAAGAGGATGTTGTAGGAGGATGTTGTAAGAGGATGTTGTAAGAGGATGTTGTAAGAGGATGTTGTAGGAGGATGTTGTAAGAGGATGTTGTAAGAGGATGTTGTAAGAGGATGTTGTAAGAGGATGTTGTAAGAGGATGTTGTAAGAGGATGTTGTAAAAGGATGTTGTAAGAGGATGTGTAGGAGGATGTTGTAAGAGGATGTTGTAGGAGGATGTTGTAAGAGGATGTTGTAAGAGGATGTTGTAAGAGGATGTTGTAAGAGGATGTTGTAAGAGGATGTTGTAAAAGGATGTTGTAAGAGGATGTTGTAGGAGGATGTTGTAAGAGGATGTTGTAAGAGGATGTTGTAAAAGGATGTTGTAAGAGGATGTTGTAAGAGGATGTTGTAAGAGGATGTTGTAAGAGGATGTTGTAAGAGGATGTTGTAAGAGGATGTTGTAAGAGGATGTTGTAAGAGGATGTTGTAGGAGGATGTTGTAAGAGGATGTTGTAGGAGGATGTTGTAGGAGGATGTTGTAGGAGGATGTTGTAAGAGAATGTTGTAGGTGGATGTTGTAAGAGGATGTTGTAGGAGGATGTTGTAGGAGGATGTTGTAAAAGGATGTTGTAAGAAGATGTTGTAAGAGGATGTTGTAGGAGGATGTTGTAGGAGGATGTTGTAGGAGGATGTTGTAAAAGGATGTTGTAGGAGGATGTTGTAAGAGGATGTTGTAAGAGGATGTTGTAAGAGGATGTTGTAAGAGGATGTTGTAGGAGGATGTTGTAGGAGGATGTTGTAAGAGGATGTTGTAAGAGGATGTTGTAGGAGGATGTTGTAAGAGGATGTTGTAAGAGGATGTTGTAAGAGGATGTTGTAGGAGGATGTTGTAGGAGGATGTTGTAAGAGGATGTTGTAAAAGGGTGTTGAAGAAGGGTGTGTAGGAGGTTGTTATAGAGTGAAAGAAAAGAAGTGACTAAGAGTGAGAAATGGATGAAAGAAGAGAGAATAGATAAGGAATGACTGCGGAGATAAAAGCGGGATGAGAGATGAAGCGAAGATTAAAGGCGTATAAATCACATGCTCCCGCATAAATCATTTATCCGCTCCATCAGTCTTCATCTCCTTCCTTCTCTTTCTTGCCATCCCGGTGTTGTTGCGGTTGTTTCACTGACGTTGGAGTGACGAGCTGGGAGGTTCTTACTTTCAAAAATGGATTGTTAACATCTCAATATTAACGATAACTTCAACCCTCAAAATTAGTAAACAATCTTTTTTAAACATAAGTATTATTACATTATAATAACAATACTTTTAGATCAATATTGGTGAAATTCGACCCCGGTTTTTGTTATACAATACAATACAAACACGAATATTATTATAGTGGCATTAACCCCGTGGAGTTTCGAGGCCATGATTTCGATTTATATCGGGGTTTTCAACTTTGTTTATTTTTCAAATTTTATTGTTATCAAGAGTTCCACTTTTAATAATATTTATGTTCCTGTTTTCGTTAGTGTTTTTGTTTTTGTTGTTGTTTTTCAACTTGTTTGTATATTTTATAATCCATACAAGACATTAACTTAATGTGCATTTAATATATCAAAACTTAACTATATTGAATAAATTTCATCAAATTTCAATCATATTGAATAAATTAAAGTTTTCATCAAAAGTTGAATATAATATACACATCCCGCCAAAATTGTATCCAGACCGACTACTTCAGTTCGCCTGTCTTTATCACTTGCACTGGTCACGAGTTGCTCAAAGGTCTATTTTCAAGTTAATGTGGCTTGTAGCAAATATCTTCACCATTGGCCAACCTACTTATACGATCTTTTCTACTTCCGACACCACATAGATCACCTTGATCTTCTCAGTCCTGCCCCATGCGGCATCTAACAGTTTTTCCAACCCCTTTCGTTCATCGATCTTTTATCCATACTGCGCCTAACCTATAGATCCTTTTTTCCTCAAGCTCCGTTCGTCAACTTCGCTGATGAATTTTCGTAAACAGCTCAAAAGTCACATTTATCAAGACTTTTTCCTACTTTGATCTTCAATTGATCTAAGCGCCTCTCAGACAACCTAGCTTGCAAACTGTGTCCTCTAACAACTTAGACCTTCATTCATTGATCAGTGTAAGTTTTTTTCACTAATAGTTATCAAAGTTTGTTAAAACCAATAAAATCCGCCAACATTACTTGAATTTGGTGAAATATGACGATTTATGATGAAATTTGAAATGTCCCAAGACCCAAGGGAACTTAACAAAAGTAACTTCATTTTAATAATTTCAGTTAAATGTGAAAGCTTCAATATAGTTCAACAACATTCAATAGTATTCAGTAAAATACATTGGAATTGTTTTCGAATTCGATGTAAATTTGATAAAAATTAATTAAATAATAAATAATAAAAAATAATAAAAAATAATAAAAAATAATGAAAAATAATAAAAAATAATAAAAAATAATAAAAAATAATAAAAAATAATAAAAAATAATAAAAAATAATAAAAAATAATAAAAAATAATAAAAATATTAATATTAGTATTCAATAAACCTAATATAATATTGCGTTTTATATAATAAAATGGGTTTTGTGTGATATTCTGTAATGCTGAGCAACAAAAGGTATTTTTATCATAAAAGCTAATGTGATGAATGCGCAGCGTTTTATGTACCCTTATGAAGTGTTGTGCCATAAAACTTTCTATAGCGTTGTGGGGTTTCGTTATACAGCTCCATGTCTGCTTCCGTGATGATATTCCATAATCTTGGGAACCCTCACAGCATTCGAAACATTTTTATAGTCCTCAGCCACAAATAATGATTATCAATTGAACAAAAGTTTTCAAGGTTTCACTCAACACAGCTTGAGACTATTTAATAACATATGGTGTTACCTAGTAATGTTTTATGTTATGTTATAAAATGTAATGTGATGTACTGAAATGTAAAGATATGTTATTTGATACGATAACAAATTATTCCATAATGTGTTATGTGAGCTAATATAGTTTTAACGTGCTTTGGTTCTTTCTATGAAGTTTGTTTCGGTTACTGAGTTATAATGGATTGTAGCACATAGAAACCTCACTGTGGTGTAAAGAGGCCTGTAATGTAATGTAATAAAGCCTGTAATGTAATGAAGCCTGTAATGTAATGAGGCCTGTAATGTAATGAGGCCTGTAACGTAATGAGGCCTGTAATGTAATGAGGCCTGTAATGTAATGAGGCCTGTAATGTAATGAGGCCTGTAATATAATGAGGCCTGTAACGTAATGAGGCCTGTAATGTAATGAGGCCTGTAACGTAATGAGGCCTGTAATGTAATGAGGCCTGTAACGTAATGAGGCCTGTAATGTAATGAGGCCTGTAACGTAATGAGGCCTGTAATGTAATGAAGCATGTAATATAATGAGGCCTGTAATGTAATGAGGCCTGTAATATAATGAGGCCTGTAATATAATGAGGCCTGTAATATAATGAGGCCTGTAATAAAATGAGGCCTGTAATGTAATGAGGCCTGTAACGTAATGAGAACTGTAATGAGGCCTGTAATGTAATGAGGCCTGTAATATAATGAGGCCTGTAACTTAATGAGGCCTGTAATGTAATGAGAACTGTAATGAGGCCTGTAATATAATGAGGCCTGTAATGTAATGAGGCCTGTAATATAATGAGGCCTGTAACTTAATGAGGCCTGTAATGTAATGAGAACTGTAATGAGGCCTGTAATATAATGAGGCCTGTAACTTAATGAGGCCTGTAATGTAATGAAGCCTGTAATATAATGAGGCCTGTAAAATAATGAGAACTGTAATGAGACCTGTAATATAATGAGGCCTGTAATGTAATGAGGCCTGTAACTTAATGAGGCCTGTAATGTAATGAGGCCTGTAAAGTAATGAGAACTGTAATGAGGCCTGTAATATAATGAGGCATGTAACTTAATGAGGCCTGTAATGTAATGAGACCTGTAACGTAATGAGGCCTGTAATGTAATGAGGCCTGTAATGTAATGAAGCCTGTAATGTAATGAGGCCTGTAATGTAATGAAGCCTGTAATGTAATGAGGCCTGTAATGTAATGTATGAGATTTGTAATCTTCTGTGAAGGAGTGGGAATAATGTAAACTGGGATGCACGTATGATAACTGTTTTCGAGATCTTATCTCAATAAAAATATACATCCACATGCACGTGAGTGTGTTACATGCGTTGGATGGAATAGGCCTTCAGGGCCTCACTTTCAATCGTATGAAGTCCTGACGCCATACAGCCCTTGTGGATAGTTCCATCTTTGTGTATGTTCATACATAAGTATGTATATATATTCAAATTTTTGTATACTATATACATGTCATCATCTCAGTACAGACTTCAGAGCTACTATAAAGGATGCTTCGCACAAACTCCCCACGACGAGTTTGCTAATGCGTTTGAAATGCTTCAATTCAAAAAGGTTTTTATTGTTAGTCGTGCCACTAGGCGACCAAACATGGAACATCAAGTTGTCGGTTACCACTAGTTGGAAAAATCAGCTTGCTCTGAAAAAATCCTTTTGACTCTTCAAATCCTTTTTAATCCACAAAAGCTGTTTTGTACATCGAGCGCAGGAAGTTCTATAGAATGCAGTGGACGTCTCGACCACTTAACAACCTCTCCTCCCTTTTCAACCAATCGGTTTTCCGCTACCTCACGCAAGAACGCCACCTGGAACGACTTCATCCCTCTCCAAACCTCTTGGTCCTCTCCATTGTGCTCCTCTTGACGACGCTTGTCCTCCTCACCAATGTCACGTCGACGGTGGCTTTTACGTCATGGGGCAAGCTGCGCAAGGGTCACAACCTGCTGCTGTTGAACGTTTCCGTTGCTGACGTCACATACTGCCTATGTTCCTTACTGCCTGCTTTCTCCCTTCACGTCTTTGACACCTCTTCCAGCACCACCATGTGTCGCTTTGTGTACTACTGCTTGTCGGTTTGTTTGTATGTGTCAGTCTACTCACCCGTGGCTGCCTGTTTCTTCAAGTGCGTGTCGGAGCTGATGCGCAGACGGAGTGCCAGACACAGACACACAGGAGGCAGAGTGACTGAAACTCGCAGAAACGTTTTTTTCAACAGTTTCAACAACGACGTCAACAAACACGACAGCCTCTTGACTGCACCGTCAGGCTTGGTGCTTTGTGTGCTCATCTGGGTGGCAGTGTGTGTGGCCAAAAGCAACATTTTACACTCTAAAGAACCATCCACGGCGTCCATCCTAGTGCTTCACCAGCCTCTGCAATGCCACCACCACTGCTTCCTGACGCTGCGACAGAGGGAAGAGCTGCAGCGGCAGAAGGAAAGAGAGCTGCATTCACCCTCGCAGGTATTCAAGCAGCACCAGAAGCCGCTTCCGCACTTGCCTCCACACCAGCGACAGGCAACTAGTTACTCCGAAACCTTCAAAAACGACGAAACGGTCGAGGAGACAAACCTCAAACATCTCTGGTTGTTTTTCCTGCTCAGTGCTTTCCTTGTTCCTCTGGTGCTACTCTGTCTTCTCTCAGGCTTCCTCCTCTTCACCATCCACTGCACACGCACCCCCAATAGAGCTCCCATCTCAGAACTCACCAACTCCACTCCCATCACTTCTTCCCTCACCGCATCCCCCGTTTGCTACTCTCCTTTCACCGCCACCAACTCCATGCTGGCAGACTACGCAGCAGTCGTTTCGTCCCGCAAGGACGCAGTGGTGTTGCTAATGGCTGTGTCTTTTGCAAGGTTTCTCTGCTGGCTGCCTTTGCACGTGTGTTTGCTGGTTGACATCTATGGCTTTTCAACACATCACCACACAAGGCCAGCCTTTTTTCACCAGAGCATGGAAGTGTATGGAGTTTGCAGTGCCTTGCTTGCATGTTGCCTCAATCCCCTCATCTACTTCGCCTTCTTACCCGACCTGAGACGCTCTCTGGTGCGCTGCAAAAGGCGCTGGTGCAGAAGGAGACAACGCAAGAACCTCACTTTCAAATCCATCAACGCCAGCCGACTGCAAACCAGAGGTCTTCCCAAGCCTGACCTCTGTACTCCAACCCCCACTCTGGACTCTCCCATCAGGTACTCCTCCATCCACCAACCTTCTGTCTTTACGCCAATCAAGGATGCGCAAGAAACCAACGACACCATTCTGTCAATTCTGTGTGATAGCTCCAACAAGATCAACTACAACTGAACACTCGACTCCAATCAGCTTCTCAAACTGCCAATTGTGACTTACTTTCAAGCCAACAACCAGCTCAATTACAAATTCAAATCACTCCGTTCAGACTGGCGCGCTCAACATCACAAGAGCACCGCATGCAGATCACTGGCGGCTGGCGTGAGTGGTGCATAAAAGATGCACCGGAGCTGATCTTATCTACTCGCTCGTGCTTGGGTGCCTCATGTTTGTGTTTTCAGCCTTAGCCTCTCTTCATTGCTGCCATTATCAATCCTTCATCCTTTCCACCGCAGCTATTTGATATCTTTATACTATTATTACTTAATATTTTCTTATTTTTGTTTGTTATTTTCATTTGATTATTGAACACTCTCATATCACTATTATTATTTATGTTATTATTATTTTTTCAAACATTCATCCTTATTTTTATATTTATATTATTGTTTGTCAATGTTGTAATATTACTTGCTATTTTATGATCTTGTTCGTTACTTTCATCATAACTTTTCAGTCAGAAAAGCTTTATGAATGCATTTTTCATTTCTATGCATATCATCATTTTCTTATTTGGGTCCGAAGAGTTGCTCACTACATTTCATTGAGTTGCAAACACCATTTGCTTCCCCGGACACTTTGAACAGTTTGCGCATTGAAGTTCTCTCAAATCAGTTTCGAAAATAAAAGCATACGAAATTGTATCAAACCAATAGCCCCGTTTTGCAACCTTCCAACCAAAATGATTTTTAACGATTCACTCGAGAGCTTTAGTTGAGAATTTTGAAATCAGAACCAAGCGTAATAACAACCTACGCGTATTTTGTGCGACTACTACTATCTCCACCTCCTTCAGCACTCAGTGCCACTCACGAGCGCAAGTGGAAAGATAATTCTCAACTTTTATTCAAAACGCTGCGTCGAAGTATCATTTGTGCTTTTGTGAGAGAATAACTCCCAGTGTCTAAAAGCAAGGTTGCTATAAAGGTTGTTGCTATGGAAAGTGTTACCATGCAGTTTGTTGCCATGGGAATGGTTGCCAGGCTGCATGCAGATGGAAAGGGCTTTAAACAAAAAAAACTATCGCAAGAATTTTGAATAGGCTATTATGAACCTTCATTAAAAGAATTGTCAAGTGTTCAGAAGAGAGATTAGGATTGAATGCACTTTAGGAAGACTGACTTCGAAAGTGGCTCAGTGTAGCATAGCGTTAATCGTCTCAAAAAGAGTGCTTGTTGCCAGAAATGTCTTCAAAACAGACAACTGTTCTATTAACAACAACGAAAACAACAGCTCCCTTGACAACAACAACAGCGATTACAACTACATCAAAATCACCTACAAATGAACAACCACAACCATTAACGACAACATGAACGGTAATGAACCATCAATAACAACAACAACAGTTTCAAAGTTGTAATTGTCAAAAAAAGTAACGTTCATAACAACAACAACAACAACAACAACAACAACATCAGCTAAAACAAACAAATTCAACGTCAACAAAAACAACAAAAAAGTCAAATAAAACAATCAAAAGCGACTAAAACTATAAAAAAAAACCAACTTCAAGAACAACAACAACAACAACGTCATGTGAAACAAAGAAAAACAACGTCAAAAACAACAACAACGGATAGAGAAGTTGGCGCGAATCTTCTCGGTTACTGTTTCCTTATCTTCCTTTTTCTTATCTCAACCTGCTCTCCAGCTGCTTGCTCATTCCTATTTTATATTTTTTGATTATTTTCATTTATCTTAATATATATATTAATTATAATTATCAGTCATCTTATTCATAGTTTTTTATTGTTATTCGTCTGATGATTTCATTTCTCCTTTGTTGTCTTATTCCTTCTTCTGTTTCCTTCTATTCCTCCCATAACTCAACTTGTTAATAAGCAGTTGCTGGTATTGATTCAGCGAAAATTGTTATAATAGTCGTGCTTCCAATTATCACAAACCGCTCTCTCATCATTCATTCCCTCTTCACTCATCCACTCTTCCCAGCTGGTAACACTTTTTTCTCACTTTTCCTATTTTGTTTCTCTTATCTCCGTTGAACGATTCAATGTGTTCTACAGAGGAGAAAATGCCCTCGAAACTGCAATGAAGCATCATCATCATCATCATCATCATCATCATCATCATCATCATCATCATCATCATCATCATCATCATCATCATCATCATCATCATCATCATTATCATCATCATCATCATCATCATCATCATCATCATCATCATCATCATCATCATCATCATAATCATCATCATCATCATCACCATCATCATCATCACCATCATCATCATCATCATCATCATCATCATCATCATCATCATCATCATCATCATCATCATCATCGTCATCATCATCATCATCATCATCATCATCATCATCATCATCATCACCAGCATCATCATCATCGTCATCATCATCATCATCATCATCATCATCGTCATCATCATCATCATCATCATCATCATCATCATCATCATCATCATCATCATCATCATCATCATCATCATCATCCTCATCATCATCATCATCAGCAGCATCATCATCATCATCATCATCATCATCATCATCATCATCATCATCATCATCATCATCATCATCATCATCATCATCATCATCATCATCATCATCTTCATCATCATCATCATCATCATCATCATCATCATCATCAGCATCATCATCATCATCATCATCATCATCATCATCATCATCATCATCATCATCATCATCATCATCATCATCATCATCATCATCATCATCATCATCATCATCATCACCACCACCACTACCACCGCCACCACCACCACCACCACCACCACCAATGGAAGGTGTTCAAGGATCACAAGAGGCTGCTTTTCATTAGCTCACCGTGGTACAATTCCACAGATAGCGTTAATGATGTTGTTTTTGTTGATGATGTTGTTTTGTTTCTGTTGTTTTTTTGTTTTTTTTGTTTAGTTGTGCCATCTCTAATCCATGAAGATGGTCTGTAAATGGTGATTATGAACGAAACCTTGTTGTAACACGAAGGAGACCAGCAAACCTTCCTTGTTATTCATTTCCACTGCTGGGTCTGAAAACATGGTGTGGTGACGAGAGTTTTGAATGGGTTCACAGAAACTGCGTTGGTTACTTTGTGCTTGAGTGAGGCCGACGCATCGTTTGTAGGAGGACTGGTCACAGCCGGAACAGATGGGGAGCATACTTTGACGTTTACTTAAGTGCAGATTCAAACTGAAAGTTTAGAATTTACTTCGACATCACCCATTTTTGAGGAAAATATCAGAGAGGTAAGGCGAGATGAGCAGCTCCGCTCGGGTGTTTTGGGTTCCACAGTGCAGCTCAGACGGCTTGGTTGGGTTTATGTGTTTTACTGAGATAGTATGAAGTAGACGCTTTGAAAAGGTCCCAACACTCGTCCATGTGTTTTTAACCCAGGCAGAAAAATTGCGGCTGCACATACACAAGCAACCGTCGTTTTCAGCCTTCTGCAGTGGCTGGCTTGATCCATCCTTGCTTGCCACAACATTTTTACAAAGGCAGTGACAAGAACGTCCGAAGAGCATTGATTTTTGATAATAATGGAAACGCTTTATGGATTTCCACCAGAGCTTCTTTTTCTGGATCGTGGTACTAATGTCACTGGATGTCAGGTCTGTCCACTTTGGGTGGTCCTACCGAGAAGCTGAATTTCCGACGGCTTAGCTCTGAAACTACTTGTTGCCACTATGAGAGAAACTTGTTTTCAGGAGCTGTTGTTTTTGATGTTGTAGTTTGTTGTTGTTGTTTTTGTTGTTGTTGTTGTTCATTTCAAGTGTCTAAAAAGGGTCCTCAAAAGCGCTAAAGCTGGCTGTTGAAGGCGCACGAGTTCATCATAAAAGGTCCCGATATCCTGGCAGAAACGGGCTGTTGCAAAGTTTGGGCATTTGAGTCAGAGGTGTTCCGCTGATTCGACCTCTTCCTCACAGAGTCGACAGAAATCGGACTGTGTTTTGCCTGTGAAATGCGGCCATAGGCAAAAGCGTTGGTGGTGCCTGCTTTGGAACCTGACTAGATCAGTCAGTTCTGCCTTACTGAGGTTGCTTTCTTTAATTTGGTTCATTCTGGTCGTGTACAATTCAAGGAAACGGTGGTGGTTGTTCGGGAGCGTTTTGTCTTTCTGACGTCATTACTTTTCTGGTTTTCAGGTCTAGGTGCAGCTTAGCAGGTTGCTTTGAAGTGGATCCCCACTTGGCTTCTGCATCCACCAACTCATTGCCCCAAAAGTTACAGTGTTTGGAACCCAGACGATCAGTAAATTGTTGGAGCGAATGAGTTTGGCGACGGACTGTTGGAGAGAAACAATAATCGAGTCGTTTTGGTGTGAATTGCATGTGGCTTTGACTAATGATTTGCAATCACAGACAATAACCGCTTTGTTCCAACTCTTTTCACTTTTTAGCCACTTCAAAGTAGCTTCCAGCTCTGCTTTTTTTGCCAAATAAGGGCTGCTGCGTGTTCCTGCTGCAGCGTGCCAACAGTGAAAGATTTTTTTTTCTCTGGTTTTGATCACCGTTTCTGGTGCTATCTGTCGTAAAACCATCAGTGTAGTTTTAAAGCTCACTATAATATACTTCATCAATGGTTCGTTGGACCTTCTCAAGTTGGACGTTCTGGGGCTTCGACTTGTTCGCTGATGTCATTTAGAGGGGGGCTGGGCGTGTGTGGTCCCAAGGAAGTGAGATCCCCGCATGGCCGGTTTGGTGTTGAGAGAAAAAATCAATTTTTATTTTGGTAGTGGTGTTGGCGTCGATTTTTTTTTGTTTTTCCAAAAAGTATGGTTTTTATTTCACTAAGCAAACAAGACAACTGATTGAAGTTTAAATTTCTCGACGCAACTTTTTGTGAAGTTTTTCAAAAATCGAGTGTTGCTTCTTTATTTTCTGGTCTTTTGACAATAGTTTTCTTTAAAATATTTCAAGACAAGCTTTCAGCGTGTTAAGGGAAATTTTGAGCGCCAGTCGAACCTCCTATTCCGTGTTTAGTTCATTTTCAATGAGGCGCGTCAAAGTTGAAAATATTTCATTTTTTATTAAACTTTTTAATGTTGCGTCAACTTGAAAATTTTCAAAAATACGTGCCCATCTCTGTTTTCCGCATTATTGGTGTAGAGTGAAACCGCCTTGAAATTTGTTGAGTGGACTTATAATGGTTGACACTTGAGAACGAAAAGGTGCAGATTTTTGATAAATCAAGAAATAAGCGTTAGAGTGTTTCAGAGTCACTTGTTGTATCTGACGAGTGTACACGTTGTATGCACAACATCAGGTCTGCAGGCGTTACAGCCAGTGCACGGTGTTTATGTAGACAGTGCACGTCAAGTTGTATCCTAATTCTAAACACCTCACTTGTGTGACACTGTTTGTTGCGAGCATTGCAACCCACTCAAAACATTGATGTTGTCATAAAAAGAGTTATGTCAAACATTTGACTGACATTGACATGTCTTAGTGGCAGAGCGCTTCCCTGATGCATTCAAAAACAAAACTCGTGTAATTCAACTCTCGAAGATGGAAAAATGTACAGTGATATTATTATCTTTGCTCGGATACTGGAACTGCCAGTTGAATGATTCTTTGGTGGGAGGGGCCAGCAAGAACTTGAAGATGCAGGGCATGACCGACAAACAACTCTATCTCGAAAAGTGGCACGCGAGTCTCAAGCATTCACAAATCATCAAAAAACAAGCAACAAGAAAAGTTAAAAACAAAAAAAAACACAATCTCGATGTTTATTGTTCGAAACGCGTTCGTAAAAACACGTTGGAGGATGAAGAATACGAAAAACATCACTTGAAACACTCCATTCCCTCTGTAAATAAATCACTTTTCAAACATCAAGAACTTTTAAAAACCAATAAATCTGATTTGATGTTTAGTTCTTTTAACACGAGGCACAAAAAGTTGCATACGAAGGGAGTAGGTGGCTCGAAAGGAAGCAAGATGGGCCACAAAAAACAATTTAAAATCAGGATTTCAAGGATACACAACATCAAGAAGACAACGAGATGGCAGGCTGAAGAAGGGCTATTTGCTGGAGTGGCAGCTCCCGTGCAGGCGTGGCTGCACCACCTCATGCACAAGCACCCAGGCCTGGCACTCATGCACTTCATCGAACTGGCCTACACCTCACAAGCCAACAACACAGATGCCCAACAACAGAGTACCTCATGCCACTTATCTTTTAAACACAACATCCACCAAGTCATCAACGTGCAGCAACTTTTTGAGCTTCAGACCAAGAAGGTTTCCTTGGCAGCCAGCATCATCGGTGAACTGCTGGCACGGGAAAATGTGCATCGGAGTCTTCAAGTCCTCAAGAGCCTCCTTTCTCGTGACGACTCGATCGTGCTTTCGAGTCTGCTTGCCCACACGTGGTCCTACAGCATGCTCTTTTCAGGAATGAGCATACAGCAGGACAAGAGGGCTTCCAAGCGGTGTCGCAACAGTTCTTTGTGCCACCTTCCTACAAACAACTCACTGCACGCAGAAGAATTTCCTGAAAACAACGGGAAGAACACAGAGGCAGGAGAGTTTCAGTGGGGCCACATGGAGTCGAACTGTCCTCTCAAGAGGCGTCTGAGCAAAAGGCAGCGTGGAGTGTGGACTGTGCCCTACACAGTGACTCTCGCCACTGAACCACAGTAAAGCCTTTTTCATTTGTGAATAACAATTAACTTATTCAGCTTGAGTTGAGCAGTGAACTCAACACCGACAGCAACACTAACAACAACAAAAATGATATTCATCCTCATAGCAAAAAATGAAAACTTCATGCTGTTTAGCAAAGTTTCTTCTTTTAACGACATTCGAGCTTAACCAAAAGGTGGACCATTTATTTATCAGTGGGCTGAGGATCATTCGTTTTTAGCAATAGCACTTTCACCCATGTTTTTTGCAACAAATTAGGTCCAATGATGATGCGAAAGCTAAACGTAGATCCACATTACTCCAGCCTGCCAAACTTAACTCTGGAAAAAATGATGAGAAAACGGTAATTCGTTTGGGAGACAAACCTCTCTCTAGTAGCAACCAACGTTTCTCAGACCCAATCAAGGAGAGCGCCCTCATTAAGGCAAAACTAACCGATCAAGTCAGGTTGACAAAAGGCACCACCCAAGTTTCTGCTGATGACTGTACCTTGAAAAAAAAACAATATTTCTGTAGACTCTGTGAAGAAGAGATCAAATCAGCCAAAGAACCCTGTTTCAAATGTACAGCTTTCGCAGCTGCCTGTCTTTGAAATACCGACATCTTTGTGCGTTTTGCGCAACCATCTGACCTTTTGAGTGGCCTCGAAACTCTACGGGGTTAATGCCTTTATAATAATATTCGTGTTTGTATTGTATTGTATTGTACTGTATCTATAACACAAATGAGACTCATTCTCAGACGCATAATATCAAAAAAAACAACCTACCGAAGGAAGTGTTTGTTCTGAAGCAAATTTAATTTTTTTTTCGAAATTGCAAACTAAAGACCATATAAAAACACAGGCTGAAGCCGATCGTTGAGTGCTCACGCAACATTTCCCTGTTACTTCCTCCGAGTTGGAAAAATAACTTTCGAATTCTTTTGACCGGTGAAATGCTATCACACACGCTATTGCCAGCTATGAGAGGTGCAACAGTTCATTGAGAACGTTTTATGTTATTCCCTTCCGACACTCAGTCTGCGAAAAGGCTAACTTTGCCACTTCACCTCGGTGTGGTCATCTCATCTCACCTCGGTGTGGTCACCTCATCTCACCTCGGTGTGGCCACCTCATCTCACCTCGGTGTGGCCACCTCACTTCAGTGTGGCCACCTCACTTCAGTGTGGCCACTTCACCTTAGTGTGGCCATCTCATCTCACCTCATTATGGCCACTTCACTGTGGCCATCTCCCCTCTGTGTGGCCACCTCACTCCATTCCAGTGTGGCCACTTCACCTCAGTGTGGCCACCTTACTTCAGTGTGACCACTTCACCTCAGTGTGGCTACCTTACCTCGGTGTGGCCACCTCATTTCAGTGTGGCCACCTCACTTCAGTGTGGCCACCTCATCTCAGTTTGGCCACTTCACCTCACCTCAGTGTGGCCACCTCACTCTTAAGCCCTCAGACGAAATGTTCTCTACGCTTGAATGAAGCCGACGCATTTCCAATGAAGAGACTAATAGAATGCTTTCACTCTGACTGGCCTTCTCATAGACTTATCTTTTAGTCCTCTTATTGTCTCCACCTCAGCCAATTGTGGAGAGAATTCTATGAGTTAGTCACAGACGCGTGTGAAATTCTAATCTGAAAAGTTTACTTCTGCTGAGAGTTCGAAACTGGAGTACTAGCAAAAGTGAATAAAAGATCATTCATTTATGAAAGATTAGTTTATCGAAGAACATTGCTTTTTTTAACAGATCAGCAAACATAAGTCCAGTTAAGACAAATCCTACCCACTTCCACATGCTAGTCGAGTGGACAAGAGTAACACCTCAGTCAATGCAGTGTTGTGAGGGATGAAGTGTTGTTGGGGATGGAGTGTTGTTGGGGATGGAGTGTTGTTGGGGATGGAGTGTTGTTGGGGATGGAGTGTTGTGAGGGATGAAGTGTTGTGATGGATGGATTGTTGTGAGGGATGGAGTGTTGTGAGGGATGGAATGTTGTTTGGGATGGAGTGTTGTGAGGGATGGAGTGTTGTTGTGGATCGAGTGTTGTGAGGGATAGAGTGTGGTGAAAGATGGAGTGTGGTGAGGGATGGAGTGTTGTTGGGGATGGAGTGTGGTGAAGGATGGAGTGTTGGGGGAGATGAAGTGTTGTGAGGGATGGAATGTGGTGAGGGATGGAGTGTTGTGAGGGATGGAACGTTGTTGGGGATGGAGTGTTGGGAGGTATGGAATGTTGTTGGGAATGGAATGTTGTGAAGAATGGAGAGTGGTGAGAGATGAAGTGTTGTGAAGGATGGAGAGTGGTGAGGGATGGAGTGTTGTGAGGGATGGAGAGTGGTGAGGGATGGAGTGTGGTGAAGGATGGAGTGTTGTGAGGGATGGAACGTTGTTGGGGATGGAGGGTTGTGAGGGATGGAGTGTTGTAAGGGATGAAGTGTGGTGAGGGATGGAATGTTGTGAGGAATGGAGAGTGGTAAGAGATGGAGTGTGGTGAGAGATGGAGTGTTGTGAGGGATGGAATGTTATGATGGATGGAGTGTTGTGAAGGATGGAGTGTTGTGTGAGATGGAGTGTTGTGATGGATGGAGTGTTGTGAGGGATGGAGTGTTGTTGTGGATCGAGTGTTGTGAGGGATAGAGTGTTGTTGGGGATGGAATGATGTGAAGGATAAAGTGTTTTGAGGGATGGAGTGTGGTGAAAGATGGAGTGTGGTGAGAGATGAAGTGTTGTTGGGGATGGAGTGTTGTTGGGGATGGAGGGTTGTGGAGGATGGAGTGTGGTGAAGGATGAAGTGTGGTGAGGGATGGAGGGTTGTGGGAGATGGAGTTTTGTTGGGGATGAAGTGTTTTTGATTGATGAAATTTTGTTGTTGTTGAGTTTTTCTATTCTTTCTCAACTTATTAACACCCACAAGCACCAAAACACTCAATCGAACCACCCCCACAGCACCCTTCTTCGGGCCCATCTGGACCTTACTGCCACCGACCTCAACCAGTGCCAGTCCCACCACAACGATCCCTTTCTCTTCCACCTCTCCCACAAGTGCCCTCCAAACACACAAGTATTTTTTATTCTCTTTTCCATCTAGCGAGTCTGAGCCATAGACTATTAACATTTCATGTATATCACGAAGCGATAGTGACACACCGGAACGATCATCCCAACGATCCTTTCAGTGCTCTGTGTTTGACGTTTTAATTGGCGCTTTGAAATGAGATTTTTTTTCAAAATGATGAAAGTGATAATAATAATGAAAAGAATTATAAGTATATGGATAATAACATAACGTTATCATTCTTTCATCCATTCACTTTTTTCAAGTTTCTTTTTTTAACGTTTAATTTATTCAAAAGAAGTTTAAAAATATGTTCAAAGGAAGTATGAATAATGAATAATGTTGAAAATAATGAAAATTAAGAAAATGATGAAAAATAAAAAAGATGATGATGATGATGATGATGATGATGATGATGATGATGATGATGATGATGATGATGATGATGATGATGATGATGATGATGATGATGATGATGATGATGATGATGATGATGATGATGATGATGATGATGATGATGATGATGATGATGATGATGATGATGATGATGATGATGATGATGATGATGATGATGATGATGATGATGATGATGATGATGATGATGATGATGATGATGATGATGATGATGATGATGATGATGATGATGATGATGATGATGATGATGATGATGATGATGATGATGATGATGATGATGATGATGATGATGATGATGATGATGATGATGATGATGATGATGATGATGATGATGATGATGATGATGATGATGATGATGATGATGATGATGATGATGATGATGATGATGATGATGATGATGATGATGATGATGATGATGATGATGATGATGATGATGATGATGATGATGATGATGATGATGATGATGATGATGATGATGATGATGATGATGATGATGATGATGATGATGATGATGATGATGATGATGATGATGATGATGATGATGATGATGATGATGATGATGATGATGATGATGATGATGATGATGATGATGATGATGATGATGATGATGATGATGATGATGATGATGATGATGATGATGATGATGATGATGATGATGATGATGATGATGATGATGATGATGATGATGATGATGATGATGATGATGATGATGATGATGATGATGATGATGATGATGATGATGATGATGATGATGATGATGATGATGATGATGATGATGATGATGATGATGATGATGATGATGATGATGATGATGATGATGATGATGATGATGATGATGATGATGATGATGATGATGATGATGATGATGATGATGATGATGATGATGATGATGATGATGATGATGATGATGATGATGATGATGATGATGATGATGATGATGATGATGATGATGATGATGATGATGATGATGATGATGATGATGATGATGATGATGATGATGATGATGATGATGATGATGATGATGATGATGATGATGATGATGATGATGATGATGATGATGATGATGATGATGATGATGATGATGATGATGATGATGATGATGATGATGATGATGATGATGATGATGATGATGATGATGATGATGATGATGATGATGATGATGATGATGATGATGATGATGATGATGATGATGATGATGATGATGATGATGATGATGATGATGATGATGATGATGATGATGATGATGATGATGATGATGATGATGATGATGATGATGATGATGATGATGATGATGATGATGATGATGATGATGATGATGATGATGATGATGATGATGATGATGATGATGATGATGATGATGATGATGATGATGATGATGATGATGATGATGATGATGATGATGATGATGATGATGATGATGATGATGATGATGATGATGATGATGATGATGATGATGATGATGATGATGATGATGATGATGATGATGATGATGATGATGATGATGATGATGATGATGATGATGATGATGATGATGATGATGATGATGATGATGATGATGATGATGATGATGATGATGATGATGATGATGATGATGATGATGATGATGATGATGATGATGATGATGATGATGATGATGATGATGATGATGAGTGATGATGATGATGATGATGATGATGATGATGATGATGATGATGATGATGATGATGATGATGATGATGATGATGATGATGATGATGATGATGATGATGATGATGATGATGATGATGATGATGATGATGATGATGATGATGATGATGATGATGATGATGATGATGTTGGTTATAACAGTTGATAAAGGAAATAATTAGATAGCCTTTTCTATTCGTCTTCTCACTTGACTGTTGATAATTTCCTCATTACTGCTCCCTTTTTCATTTGTTTTTTCATGTATCTATCTAATCATTCATCCGTTTCTTATCACACAATTTTTGTAGATTTTATCACTTATGGTGCTATCGAGTTCATGTTGTTAATGTTTCACCGCTCATCTTTGCTTCCTTTTTCGTCCCAATTGATCACGTGCGGTGCTTGTGCCAGTCATCATAAAATTTCAACAATGCTTGATCCAAATTGAGTTTTGCTGAGGGGGTTCGAACCACCCACCACACATTATCAAGGGTGTTCAAACCACCCACCGTGCATTATCAAGGCTGTCTGAACCACCCACCACACATTATCAAGGGTGTTTGAACCACCCACCATACATTATCAAGGCCGTCTGAACCACCCACCATACATTATCAAGGCTGTCTGAACCACCCACCATGCATTATCAAGGGTGTCTGAACCACCCACCATACATTATCAAGGCTGTCTGAACCACCCACCATGCATTATCAAGGCCGTCTGAACCACCCACCATACATTATCAAGGCTGTCTGAACCACCCACCATACATTACCAAGGCCGTCTGAACCACCCTCCATACATTATCAAGGGTGTCTGAACCACCCACCATACATTATCAAGGGTGTCTGAACCACCCACCATACATTATCAAGGGTGTCCGAACCCCCCATCATGCATCATTGAGGGTGTTCAAACTACTCACCCTAACACTAAACAAAAATTTTTTATAGTGCTGGTCACGTTTCAAAGGTGTTCTGTTTCCAACTGTAAAAACGATGAGGTTTGATGAAGTTCACAACTGAACAAAATAATTGGGTGAGTTGAAATCAATAAACAAAGATATCCACAAGATGGGACCACAATAGGATTGAGAACATGAGTATGGTTGAATGGTGCCATGAAAAAGTGAGAATGAGTGGAAGATCTGAGTCGCTTGCGAGAAGGTAACTTAATAAGGTCTGTTGAGTAATTAGGTGAGTGGTTTTCTTTATTTCAGGTATGAGTGTGCACGTTTTGTTTTTTTGTTTTTCAAGAAACTTACCATAGGTAAAACAGAAACAATGCGTGAGAATTTATGAGTAACAGAAATTGAGCGGACAGCACTATGTTTCATTTCAAATTAAAGCCAGTTCCCAGTTTTCGAAATAGTTTGGATGAGTTGAAATATGGTTGGTAAGTTGAAATCTTGTTCGGTAAGTCGAAATCTTTTTGAATGACTTGAAATCTTGTTGTATATGTTGAAAAAAATGTGTAATTAGTGAGGTATGTAAATAGTCATTTCTTGACGATTCTGCTTCAATGTTGCATTTTTCAAACGAGAAAAAACCGGAAAATTTGTTTTAAAATTTCTTCGAAACAAACACAAACTTTGATTTCCAACAAATGTAAATATGTTTGAACCAATATTTAAAACTTATAATTTTGAATAGTTAATAAAAAATAGTTCAATAAAAGTAATTAAAATGAGTGGATAGAAACGGCCATTCACGTTTGCGCGCGACCGGAAATTTCGTAATGCTCATTAACGTCTAGACCTCGTGAATCCTTTCGGGCTATAGAAAGTAAAGATTATGCAGGATTGTGGAGTGGGAAGCTGGCTGGTTAAGCAATTGGAAAAGTGTACAGTTGTTTGGAAAAAATGATAATAATCATGAAGGGTGGTAAAGGGATCAAGTAAGTGAATTCAAAAGGCTTATATGGTATGAGATGAAATCAAAACAATTGCTGATTAGATTGATAAGTGAAACAATCATTAAAAAAGCAAAATGAAACTGAGTATGAAAGTATTTAGATTGAAGGAACGTCTTAAGTCCTTCAAATGAACAGCTGGAAACAGTAGTCGGGTGGAATTTAATAGAGTGAATAGTGAATAATGGGAAAAGTCTTAAATAATATTTTATATATGAAAGATCACTCAAAAAAGTCAAGAAGGATGTGGAAGAGAACAAAGAGGAGAGGTGAATCGCAGAGAAGAGATGGAAGATTTCATAGAATGTTCGATCCTGTGAACATTGGTCAGCCCCATAATCATCATATTCATCATGACCACCGCCACCACCACCACCACCACCGCCACCACCGCCACCACCACCGCCACCACCACCACCACCACCACCACCACAGTGCCACCACATTGCAGGCAGGGGTTTTAGAAGAGGCTCGTACCACTGCACATGCACCAACAATGCCTCTTCTTCACATTTCAACACTCCCTCCCAACTCTTCAACACCCCCTCTTCACTCCTCCACACGCCCATTCTCGATACAGAACCCCCCTCCAACAACTCACCTCTCCTCAAACTCACACCCTTGTCCAACAACACCCTTCATGCGACCTCATCTACCCCACCTTCAATAGTGACTGGTGGTTTGGATGGGCTCATTGAAATCCTCAAAGAATCCAATAACACTGGACAAAACTTTCAAAGACTTTCAGCAGCCAACACAGGCAAACACCTCGAAAAACCTACAGCCTGCTTCTTCAAAGGCACCTCACTTGAAAGATGCTATTTAAAAAACTTAGAATTTGACTACTGGGAAAACATTGGAAAAGACGAAGCGAGACGAGACCTACAGAAACACACCATTTTGAACTTCGATGAGAACTGCAGCTGGTGCTTGGTGTCCGGGGGAAGGGAGGGCTGTTCCGTGCCTATAGAACGGCTGGTGGAAAGACAGTGGTTAAGGGAGGTTCCTCTAGCCATCCAGGTCTTCTCCATCCTCGGAGGCCTGACGCTGGCTCTGCTGGTGGCTCGACTGCGCAAGAACCGAGTGATGAAGGCTGCAGTGTGGATGCTGCTGGAGTGCATGCTCCTGGGAGCCATCTTGATGCACTCTTCGGTGCTGAAGCTCACTTCCTGCTTGAGCGGCCTTGTTCTAATCTAATCTTATTAAAGAATTTGTCAAGTGCCTTTTGGCACTTTTTTTGAATCATAAAAAAATTATTTCGATTAAGCTCATATCAAGAAGAATTAGTAAATTAATAAAATGTTGCAAAGATTGAAAAATAATGTCAAATTATGAAGTTTCAAAAATGATAACTGTTTCTTTACATTAAAAGTACTAATGTCATTTCTATTACTGTTATCATTATGAATAGTAATTTGATTGATAACATTTTATGTATATATATTATTAAACTCATTATCATCAATATAACACACACTGGTTACAGGTGTTCTTGGCGTACCTGTGTGCCTCTGCTACGTGTTGCTTGCTGATGGCGTGCCTCAGGGAGGTGGCCTTCGTGCTCCTCTACGGCTCCTTGGTGCTCAAGCTGCAACGGTGAACTTCCTCCTTCCATTCATCCCTTCATGCACCGTTCAACTATTCACTCATGCATTATTTCATTCATTCACTCATGCATTATTTTATTCATTCACTCATGCATTGATCCATCAATTCCCTATTTCACTAATTCATCAATTCTATCATGTATTTATTAATCTTCTAATCTTGCAATAATTCATGTATTTGTTTTTGCATTAAAAATCTATTCATCCATGCCTTAGTTCATTTTTATATCAAGATATATCAATATATATGTGTTAATTCATCATTTTTTGCTACCTCGTGCATTAATTTATCTTTTAATTTTTCTTCATTCATTTATTCATGCATTCATGTATTATACACCCACAATGACTCATTGCACCGGTTTGAATGCATGACGATAACCGCCTTCTCCTGCAGAACCCTGTCAGACTTCCAGTCGAGGAAGGCTCAGCGCGTTCCCTTGAAGGACAAGGATCTGATGAGAGCTTTGCGCTACATGGTAGTGGTGGTGCTGCTACAACTGGCTGCCTGGACAGCAGTTCTCGTCGACTCCTCTCCTCTGACCTCTCTGACCCTGGCACATGGCTGTCGGCTGTCCATCAAAGACCGCCTCTTGGAAGCCGGTTGGGCAGATAAATCACTCGACGAACGTGTAGAAATGTTGAATTATAAAGAATAAATTTTTTTGGAAACCGTTCACAACCCTTCTTTTGTGATCCCCCTGGCCAGGTGAGCTCATCTTCTTAGCCTATGGCATGAAGGTGTGCTACAGAGTGCGCAAGGCTCCCGACGAGTTGTGCCAAAACAAACTCATCACTTGCTGCATTCTCAACGAAATCGTTTTTTCCGTCATCTTCTACTCTTTCAGGTTTGTCACCTCTTTCATTCAACCACTGATCAAATGCTTCCGACAGAAATACATTGAAGTTTGTTGCTGCTATGTTACTAATGATCGGATGAAACACTTGCTTTTCCGAAACATTCCCGATTTATGTCATTTTTTAGACATTTAAAGTTTATTCGAAACGTATTTTCCAACTGAATAACTATGGATTTTCAGCCTACATTACTTAACTTTCGCCAGTTGGGTAATATCTCAATTGGAACAGAATGTAATTTCAGAAGAAAATCAATTGAACAATGCAAAGCTCTTCTAATCTAACCAGAACAATTGTAGCGCGCCTGTTAGCACTTTGTTCAAAGGCGCGCTTCAATAGAATATCCGCCCCATAAACAACTTTGCAATCTTTTGGAGTCTTCTTAGTCCAACCTCCCACATTCAGGTACTTCGCAAACTCCAGCTTGCATGCTGATGTGATGCTGGCTGTTCTGATCGTTCGTTGTCACTTGAGTGCTTCGGTGGTTGTGCTGCTTGAAGTCTGTGCTAAGGTCAGCTGCTCCCAACTGTGTCTAGACTGAACATTAACCCACCATTCGAACGATCGTTCTACAAACGGCAATTCAACACACAGCTCTGGTACACCAACCGACCACCTAAAATGGAAAGTCAACGTGGGCGCCTGAGTTCGACTGCAGCAGATTCCAAGTGCTCCAAGCACTCAGGCACGGACTGTGAGCAGGTGGATGTGGATGAGACTGATGTTTCGAAAATGAGGCCTGAAGACATAAGGGTGGGTGTCAGCATGAACCTCCTCGATCAATTTTCAAGGCTTCAAGGCAAGCAACTGAGGCGCCAATCAATACTTCAGCACATTATTTTCTGTGGCTTAAAGGAATATTATTTTAAATAATTATTTAAAAGTTTCAAATAGTTCAGATTATTTTCAAAAAATATAACATTTTAGTCTGTTTCAAAGATAAAAATGAAAATATTGTTTTTATCGAACCAGTATGAGTTGCGAAAGCTGTACACCCAGTTGCAAATTTACAAGACAAAGACCATGAGACAAGACAACCCACATATTTCAAAGCGCAAAGGCGGGAAGAAGCAAACGATTCGCAAGTTCAGCTTCCAGAACCTGCATTCCAAGTACAAGGGCTCCTACAAGACCTCCAGTGGTAGCACGGCCACTTCCACATTGGCAGACCAGACCGAGAACTCTACAGCCACGGTGGGAGGGGAGTTGTCTGCCAGGTCCCTGGACGAGTCTTCAAACAGCATCGAAGGAGTCAGTGTGTACATGGACGAGAACAGCTACGTGCCCCCTGACGCCCACTGCAGCCCTCAGTACAAACCACAAATCAGTAACAAAAGTAGTATGAACACAAAGAAAAAAAAAGTTGATGGTTTAAATTGAGGTTGATTTTGTTTTCGATTCTCAACTTTTTTTGTTTACGTATGACAGTCCTCATCATTCAATTATCGGAGTGTCATACCTTTCTCTGCTGTATCAGTAATTCTTTTCAATTAAAGTTAGATCATGTCATGAAAATGAGGAGGACGAATAAAGATCTGAGACATGAAGAATGGATAGTTGAAGTTGAAATATAGGGACTCACACACATGGTGGTACTCATGATAAAGAAGTTCGCCCTTTTAGATAATGAAGCCAATTGTAGCTATGATGTTGATGTGTTAGAGTGAAAACAGTGAAAGGATTGTATAAAAAAGTTTCGACAACTAACTTATTTTCTGTTTTCTAAACATGAACTTATAATGATACTTACTTATTCTTTCCGATATTTGTTCCAGTCAATCAGGTGTCTAATGTGTATATATTTTTTGAATAATATTTTTATATAAACGCAATTTAATTTTTAAAATATAGTTTCAGGCGTGTGTGGCATTATACTAACTAACATACGTTTGAAATATTATTTTGAAAAAATCTACATACAAAATGTCGATTAATTCATCACTACTCCAGCAGTTGGAATAAAAAAGTTTATTAAAAACCTTCAATAAACATCTAAAAAGCGATTTATTGCAGTAATGATTCAACATAAAAATATTTTCTACAACGTGCAGCCTAATGGGCGCCTGTTTCTCTCTTTGGTGCTTAAAAAACTGAATTTACAATTATTATTTTTATTATTTTTATTATTGCTATTATTATTATTAAGGGTTAGAGAGTTATTGTGAACCTCAATGTTAGATGCCCGAGTAAGTTCAGGTTTGAATTTTGAAAAGCAGAAACTCAAGTTTTTTAGACTTAATTGGAAAAATTCCAAAAAATATGCTGGAAACGGTAAAAATAAAAAAAATTGAGTTCACTTTTTATAAAATGCAACAAGATAAACTTGTCTGAAATATTGGAAAGAGCGACGAGGACTGGAGACGATTGTGTGCACAGGCGTCTGTGGTCGTTTTGTGGCTCACTTTCTCATTTTTAAACTATTCTCATTAACTATTCGAAATTTTGAGGTTCAAATATCAGTTTAATGAAGTTAAACTTCGTAAAAGTCATAAAGTCTGTTTGTTTCGTCGATTTGAAAAGATTACTAAATCTTTCGCCGTTTATTCGATTGAAATATGCAACATCGGATTTTTTATGTTTATTTTTCCATACCCGAATTCTCACTGGGCTACTTACGCTCTGTAAAAGCCACTTTTTTCATGGGAGAAAAAGAAGATCTCCAACCAACAGCAGCTTCAATCTCACTTGTTTACTGATTTTCAAATTTTGAAACAAGACGTGAGGAATGGGAAGGTTGTTAAATTTTGAAGTGACAAATAAAAACAAGCAAATGACGAAAGGCAATGTAGAAAATTGTTTAATGGTTCTACAGACCTCCCTGTGAATATGGGACATGATTGGAAGAGAAAAAAGAATAAATATTCTGACACAATACATTTGTCTTGTCAGAGAAAAAAGATTTGAATATAACTTTGCTATAATTATAAGCTATGGTTTCGATTTCCATTCTGAAGTTCATTTATTTGATTTTATAGTAAATTTATTTCTTAATTTTCCCCTTTAAAGTTTCGTACCGACCGCTTCTTTAATTAAACTTTTTTACTTTTCTTGATTTTTTGCAATGCTTCGTTACAATTCCAGATTTACTGACTTTTTTTCAAAAAGACTATAAGAAAAAAAACGAAAATTCACTACAAGTAGAAAATATGCCGCGTATACCTCCTGCTCTTATCTCTTTACACTGGTTGCCTCTTAATAAGAGATCATTTTCCCAAATCTGCACTTTTATTTTTAAAATAAAAAATACTCACTTACCTGATTACTCAGCTGACTTTTTAAAGTTGCCTCCTTGCACAGTATCACAGTATGGCCATTTTTTTCTGTTTTTTTTAAATAATCTCTTTTAACTATCATGTAAAAGAGTTGGGGAAAATTTTATTGAACAAGTGGGCCTTAAGAGATCAAAAAAGTATTATGTTGAACTTGAAGATTTTAAACTGTTAGGCAGGTTGTTCCACAACTTAGGTCCGCTGACGCTGAACTTTCTTAATCCCAATGATTAAAGTTTTTGCTTGTTGGGAACAACATTTTTTGACTTAGCTGATCTAAGTCTTTGTTTTTTGAAAAGAATAGCAACTGAAATAAGGTCACGTGTCAGATACACAAAACCCTCATTGGACAAACACTTGTACCTCTGCAGAGCAATTTTAAATTAAATTCTCTCATCAATTTTCAGCCAGTGAAGCTCCTTGAGTACAGGGGTAATGTGATCCTAGTTCCTTATTCCTTTATTGAGCCTGGCTGTTGCATTGCTTATACTCAGCGTTGCTACCTTTGGTAAACTAACTGAAAGCATATTGCCATAGACTTAACACTAAAATTGATGAAAGTGTTTTTAAGGACTCTATTGTCAAACATCCCATGATGGAACTTTTTTGACTCAAAGGTAAAACACGTCTGCATGGTGTTTGATATCTGCATTGACATCGTGAGGTCTCTTTTCATAGAGATTCCCAAGTTCCTAACAGATCTTGATGGGAGGATGTTGCTTTCTATTACACAGACAGAATAGCTCGAAATATTTTGTAAGTTCTGACTTGAAAAAACCAGATGACTGTTGAGCTTGAGGCAACTGGCTCCCATCCAAGCTGCACTTTCATCTACACACTCAGATATTTCCATTTGCAATTTTTTTGTGCCATCATTATTGCAAGGGCCATATATCTGAGTTTCACCAGCATAGTGAAGAAATCCTGGCTTGTATTTCATTACTATTCTTTCAAGGTCCCACTGTATAGAATAAACAACAATGGTCTAAAAACAGATCCTATGGGATACTTACCATAAAGTTTAAAAATTCCGATTTTGTCCCACTGCAGCGTACATTGAAGGATCTGTCACTCAAAAAGTTCTTGAACCATTCCAGTGTGAGACAATCAAAACCATATGTGCTTTCTAGTCGTTTTAAGAAAATACTGTAATCAACTAATTCAAAGGCAGCTGACAAGTCTATCAGTATGAGTAGAGAATGCTCGCCATCATCGGCTGCACCAAGGATGTCTGAATACACCTTTGTGACAGGCGTTTCAGTGGAATGATGACGACGGTAAGCTGATTGGTTGGTGGGTGGAAAGGAGGTTTGGATTATTTAAATAGCTTAGGATTCTGTTGAGAACAAGGCTCTGAGAGCTTGGACAAAATAGGCCAAATGGGCCTGTAGGATGAAGCAACGTGATCAAGACTAGGCTTTCTCAACAGTGGTGTATTTTGAGCCAATTTCTGAGACTTTGGGACAATTCCTACTAACAAAAACTGATTGACCACACTTTTCACAAAAGGTGGAATCATTCCTGAAATCTTTTTCAAAAGCCAAGTGGGTATTGGATCAGATCCACACTGTTGGGAAGCCTCTGAATAGTTTTGAGTAGCTCATCCTCATCCACATCCTGGAGCCTACTGAGACCACCTTCTTGTGCGTAAGCTAAATAAATGGGGGTTTTCATGGCTTGAATTGAGTTTCTTACTAACCCTATTTTTTATAAAGATTGGAATTTAACAGGCTGAATTCCATCAACAGAAGACCGTTTTCCTCGACCAGTGACCTTATTAAGGTGGCTCCGAGTATGAGCTGTTTTGTTTTTTGGATAACTAAGTTTATTATTCCAGTAGTTTCTACGTTTGTGTCCACGCAGTCTTTTGTAAAGTTGCTTTTGACTCAGCCATGGAGCAAAATCATTCACACACTTGGTTCTCAGGTAGAACTTTTCTAGTCTCTTTTCAGACATTTTTAAGTAGTACACTCTCAATCAAATATGGATCAAAGAGTCTTTCATGTATTTTAAAAGTCTTTAAAAAATCATTTTGTCAAGGATCTTTGAAAAAATAGAGTTACAACGGTCAGAAGCTGAGTCCACATCAAGACCTGTGGCAGCTGGAAGTGAAGGCAACTTTTCTCTTGAAGTAAACTTTTCAGTGTTCGAAATTTTTCAGCGTCTAGAACATTTTAAACGTGTTGAAGATCGATATTTAAAAAATGTATTCTAATCTTTTTTAAAATTAAAAATAACCGTTAACCTGCCTACCTAACTGATCTTTCAAACTCACCACCACGCGAAGGACTCGGATCCTCCAGCCACTCTCATCTTCACAAGAACTCCCATAACCATGCTCACACCAAAGCACCATTTTCCTACTTGGGCCCTTTTTTTTAAACACTCTTCCTTCTAACCTAACCTTCTTCACCTCTCTTCTTTCATTCGTGAGATTTTCGAAACTCGCCTATTGAAGCAGTTCTTAGCGGAACGTCCCTAAATCACACTCAACTCGCTTAGTTCCAAGCTTCAATGGTTCAGTCCATTGCCTTCATAACTTTCTTTGTTTTCTTGGTTCATTTTCTCGACCCCACCTCAACCTATACCTACCTCAACCCTTCCACTCAACTTTCATCATGAACATCTCTCACTGCACTCGATCTCACTACTCCGGATTTTATATCTGACTTTCCCACATCGGTTTATTTGAACTTATTTAGCTTCGGTCCAGTCTTTTGAGTTTTTATCAACTTAACTACCATTTTCGCCTTGACTATTTGTAATTTTTTTAGTTTTTATATTCATATTACTATTATTATACAATTTTTGCGTCCATAATGATTGGCCCCTTCCGCTGTAACGTGTGAGCCCAGGTTTGAGTCTTAGAATCGGCAGCTCAAATAAAATGTAAACGTTGTCCTAGAGTAACCAGTTTTCTAGTAGCCCACAGCGAGTAAAAGCTTTCCCATGGGATCCCCTTTAAACATAATGTTAAAGGGCGCACTAAAAATTTTTTGATTAGATTAGATTAGGTATGATTTGGAGCTGTTGGTAGATTGGAGATGGATTGAGCATTGTAACATTTTCTGTAACATAAAACAACTTTAAATATTTATTTGATGTGATTGTAAACTGTTATATATCAAATCAAATCAATTTTCTAGCGCTGATTACATACTGTTTAAAAGCGCTCTGCTACGAACTGTTTTAACAACAAAGTTTTAAAGACTTCACGAAAACAAGGATAAGAAGTAATAGAGGTGAGATTGGTGGGCAGAGAGTTCCCTAAAAAAGGACCCACATTAGGAAAGTGCATATTTAGCATAAGTACTATTAGAAGGTATCCCAAAAATGAGAATAAGTAGAAGATCTCAGTCCTTTTCGAAGAGGCAACTTAGAAAGGTCAGCTAAGTAGTTAGGTGAGTGATTATTTTTTTATTTTAAACATGAGAACGCAAATTTTGAAAACTGATTTTTTAAAAGAGAAAAAAAGTGTAAAAAGACAAAAGTAGGACTTAGACGCGAAACTTTATGAAAACCAGAAACTAAGTGGGCAGCGCCATTAAAAGCTTCAATGAGAGCGTTGTATCTGGGAATCCATAGTATTAAGTGTAACAGAAGTCGAAGGGGGACAAAATAAGCGAAGAAACTAGTCGTTTGAGGGTTGGATTGTCTAAGAAAAGTTTCAGTTGCTTGATAGTGCGAAAAAAGACGATTTAGCTACAATTTTTATTTTTAGCATGAAAGAAAGTGAAGAGTCAAAAGTGAAACCTAAACTGTGGGTGGTGGAAGAAAGGGTGAGTGAAAGGTTTGATTGAATATTAATTGAGGCAAGAGAATCAATAAGTCGAGAAGACTTTCTAAGATATATAAAATCAAATTTCGAAACATTGAGTTTGAGAAACATAAAATATCTCCAAGAGATTATTTTACCATTGCAAAAAAAAATATTAGAGATGGCAGAGATGGCTGAAAAGGAAAATAGAAGAAGGGAAAAAATAACTCGAGCTAACCTTCCAATAGTTATATTATGTGGTTTTAAAATATGATTCAGTTCTCAACTTTTAAAACTCATTATTTGACTTAATGAACAATTCTGCTTTTGAAGTTCTTAAAACCTTTTAACATTCCAGTTTTGGTTAATTTGATGAAACATTCTTCAATAGTCATTCGATATAAACTATGACTCAATTCTAAATTTTGAGATTTATAAATTTGATTCTATGGTGAATTTTAGATTTTTTTGAAAGACAATATGACATTCAGTTATTGTTGATTGTAATTTTTGTTCAACACCTTTGCGTCTGTGGCATAAGGATTGTCTTGTTCCGCTTTGAGGTGTGATAAGATGGCCCTAGCTTTGAGTTCTAAAAGCGGCAACTAAATTAGAGTACATATGCTGTTCTAAAGTGCTCAATTTTTTTGGAAGCCCACAGCGAGTAAAACCGTTTTCATGAGAGCGCTTTTGAGAATCGTGCTAAAAGACGCGTTAAAAATGTATTGATTAGATTATTAGAAGACTGAAATAATTTACTTATTTCCGTTTTTGAAGGTATCATTTAACTATACTTATGCTAAATCTGAACTTTCTTACTGTTGAACTCTCTTCCTCCAATCTTACCATTGTTGCTTCTCTACTTTGTTTAGGTAAAACACTTAAAAACTTGTTGTTCAAACAGTTTGTAGCAAAGCGCTTTCGAAAGTGAAATCAGCGTTATAAAAATACTTTGATTAGATTAAATTTGATAGTTGCACAGCTGTATCGGAATACACACTATGATGTTTATGGTACTAAGCGATAAAATATTTCAACCAATTTTTCCTGCTTGTGTGGTATCGGAGAATGGCCAAGTATTACAAGTATGTTTTGGTCGATAATAAAATTTGATTATAACCTATTTTTTTCATTCACTCAAAACTCAAATCATTTTTTTTGTATTATTATTTGTGTTTTTTGGAATCAAGTAAACCCATTTGTCGCGAATTGTGTGGATTCACTTTTTTATTTTTATTCCTAAACTGCATGTTCATCTCATTTTTTCAACTTTCAATTTCCTTTATTGTTGCAATTTTTCTACCCATATTTTCTGGAATACATAACAGCCTGGAATGCTTTATGTACACTTCATTCTAAAAATCCATTGAGAATCTCGACTTAGTAGTAGGAAACCTTGGTGACGTCCAATTTTTTTTTGCTGCATCACCAGTGTTATCAACAATAAGCAATGAGATGATATGGTGAAAAGGAAAAGGATAATAAAGTTAGATAAACCAATAATAATGATATAAATATTAATAAGACAAAAAGGTTGGTAAAATAAAAATAAATAATGAGTTGTATGGTGATGTGATCGTATGTTTGAGTATGTGTTTGTTTGGGCAGTTATCATAGACCCATGTCGATTAAACAGTGCAAACACCTTTAATAATGTTTGGTGTGTGGTCGGGGCACCCTTTTGTGTGTATTGTGGCTTATTCAAACTCCATCAAAGATGTATGCTGGATGTTGCAGAGACCTTCAATAACCATGTGGTGGCTGGTTCAGTTCCTCATATTCATGCATAGTCTGTGGATCAAGCAAACTCAATAATGCATCGGGGTGTTTAGTATATCCCTGTTAATGTATGATGGCAAATTGTAACAAGATCACAATTTTACAATGATAATAATAATAATAATAATAATATTATTATTATTATTATTATTATTAACAAACTTAGAGAACTTGAAAAATAATATTGAAAAAAATTAATTAAAATAAATATTTAATTAAATAAAAATTATATACATCAAAAATATATATAAAAAATGTAAATGTATCATGTAACTTTCTTCTCATCATCACTATCTTCTTCTTTTTCATCATTCAGCTTTTGAGATGGGTTCTTATTAAGTTTTTATAGCAAACCTTTTTGATAGGTTGTGCTTGTGGCAGTCATGGAAGGATCACTAGATGATAAAAACGTCATTACTAACCAGAAGACAAGGGTCCCAGTTCTTTGTGTGTACTTGGAAGCCGGAGCTTTAGACAAAAAATAATCTAATCGGGGAATTTTTGGCGTACCCTTCAGCATTATGTTCAAATGCGCTCATACAATAATACATGCAATAGTACACTTGAATATTAATAATAGTACCAATAAATTCAATTTGTAAAGCGTCAAGGCAAGCAATTGAGGCGCTAGAAGTTATGAGGAGGTTGTTGGTGTAGGGTGAAATAAATGCTGTCTACTTGTTGTGGAATGCATTCAACAAGCACTTAGAGAAACTTATCTGTTGTTTTTTGTTTTCGATGATAGTGAAAACACATGATGCACATACACCACAGAACAATAGCTGCAGATGAGTATTTGCAGACTTTCCTCAACGAGTCAGTGCGACCCGATGGTCGAGCATTCTCCGAGTCACGAGAACTCAAAATTCATCATGGTGAGTGGTGTTGCTCTGGTGCTGTTTCAATGGTGCTTGCAATAGTGGGAACCTCTCCACAGATTTTCTGGAGCATGCAGATGCCTCATGTATGCTTTCAATTGGATCCACTATTGTCACATGTGTCCTACTCGAAGTGTGTGTGTGTGTGTGTGTGTGTGTGTGTGTGTGCGTGTGTGTGTGTGTGTGTGTGTGTGCGTGTGTGTGTGTGTGTGCGTGTGTGTGTGTGTGTGTGTGTTTGTGTGTGTGTGTGTGTGTGTGTGTGTGTGTGTGTGTGTGTGTATGTGTGTGTGTGTGTGTGTATGTGTGTGTGTTTGTGTGCTTTGACATGTTTATAGATGTTTTTTGGGTGTTTGTCCACATAGTGTTTAGGTTGTTTTATTCACAAGCACATGAATACAGGAGCTGACCGATACAAAACCTGGGGACACTTTGAAAGAGTATTTAGGTACCCATGCACCTCACCCACCCATGCACCTCATCCACCCATGCACCTCATCCACCCATGCACCTCACCCACCCATGCACCTCATCCACCCATGCACCTCATCCACCCATGCACCTCACCCACCCATGCACCTCATCCACCCATGCACCTCACCCACCCATGCACCTCATCCACCCATGCACCTCATCCACCCATGCACCTCGCCCACCCATGCACCTCATCCACCCATGCACCTCACCCACCCATGCACCTCACCCACCCATGCACTTCATCCACCCATGCACCTCATCCACCCATGCACCTCATCCACCCATGCACCTCACCCACCCATGCACCTCACCCACCCATGCACTTCATCCACCCATGCACCTCACCCACCCATGCACCTCATCCACCCATGCACCTCACCCACCCATGCACCTCATCCACCCATGCACCTCACCCACCCATGCACCTCATCCACCCATGCACCTCACCCACCCATGCACCTCATCCACCCATGCACCTCACCCACCCATGCACCTCATCCACCCATGCACCTCACCCACCCATGCACCTCGCCCACCCATGCACCTCATCCACCCATGCACCTCATCCACCCATGCACCTCATCCACCCATGCACCTCATCCACCCATGCACCTCACCCACCCACGCACCTCATCCACCCATGCACCTCATCCACCCATGCACCTCACCCACCCATGCAGACATCCATACCGACCTTCCGCACTTGAGCAGACAGCACTTGAGGAGTGGACAGAGCCTCCATCTCAGCACCAGCCTCTCCTCCTCCCTCACAGCCCTCCTCCACAAGTCTGCATCTTTGTTTGTTCTCTCTCTTGGAGCTTTTTTCTGATTGTTTGCTTGCTTGTTTGTGTGTTTGTTTGTTTTCTGTCGTTTTTTTTTGTTGCTGTCTTTTTTTCCATGTATTTTTTTTGTAATTTGTTTTTGTTTCATGTCATTACCTCAATAGAGTCATCTTAATAATTTCCATTCAGCTCTGACTGCATCAACTTGGAAGAGTTGTACGATGAAGAAAGTAAAGTGTGTTCATCCATCCTCCTTCAAACATCCATCAGTTATCTATCCCCACCTCACTCATTCATCACTCACCCATCCTCTCTTTCATTCAACCTTTCCTCACTTATTCTTCCTTCATTCAAACCTCTTTCACTCACTCTTCCTTTCACTACAGTCTTCCTCATTCACTAATCGCGAGGTTTTCCACACGCAGACGTACAGAAGACTGAGGTGTGAGTTGGTGGTTTTGAACGATGATGGCTGCCTCTTCGATGTCCTCACCCTCTCCCTCGCCTCCTCACTCCACCAAGGTGTCCTCCTTACACCACCGTCCCCTCCTCCATCATTCATCTCTTCTCCGTGAATCCTTTTTCCATACACCTTTCATCCTTCCATCCTTTCTCTAGCCACCCCTATTTCATCCATCCTTCTTTCATCAACCCTCCTTCACCCACCCTTTCTCAGTTCTGCCACCGAAGCCTCCCTCACACAAGCCACTCAACGAGCTTCTCATCACCCTCTCCTTCGGCGTTCTAAACGAGTGAGTCATGCAAGCTTGACGTTCACAAACACTCATCCACCCCTCAATCACTCATCAAGCTTTCACTCTTCACTGGTCACGACTCACCACAGCGGCAGGGTGTTGGCGGATGTGACGAAGATGGAGGAAGAGGAGATTCCTGCTCGGGTGGTGCTGGTAGCCTCGCTACTGCACCAACAAGTCTCTCCCCTTTCCACTCGTAACTCTTCGTTGTCATTGATGGTGCCCTTGTTTTCTATGTTGTTGGTGTTGTTTTTGTCGCTGTTGCTCCATTGTGTTGTTCCAATACAACATCAACAAACATTATTAACCACTTCAACACACAACATAAACAACTCCAACACACAACATCAACCATTCAACCACACAACATCATCAAACAACATCAGCCACTGCACCGCACAGGGGGCGCAAGCATGGAGGCGATACGGTCGTGTCACGTGCTTGGCATGCAGAGGTTGAGGCAGGTGATGCAGACGCTTGAAGGCAAACACTGAAACACCCTCCAATTTTAAACTTTTTCTATCCTTCCACTTTGCTCTCGTATGCAGGAATTTGATGTAATTAAAAGGACGTTAAAGTTCATCGTTTCCACTCACGTCTCCTTACTTAGAATATATTTTTTAAACCTTGTTCACTCCAACTCTCAATCAAAAAATTATTTTAACCCTACCAAATCAATCTAACCTAATCTACTCAAATCATTTGTGTAGCGCTGATTTCACATTGTTTAAGAACTATTTAAGTATATTTCAATAAGCTAACCAAAACTGGAATGATAAAAGGTTCTAAAAAATTCAAAAGCGGAATTGTCTATTAAAGCAAATTAATGAGTCTTAAAAGTTGAGAACTGAAGCATATCTTGAAACCTTTTTTTACTATTATTATTTTTTTTAATTAGTGTTTCACCGTTTTTTGTAAGTTTAATGCTGACATTCATGACTGATAACATTCAGTTCTCGTATCTTAATTTTTTCTTTTATAGTTCGATTTTTTACCGTGTTTTGTAACATTTCTAGCGTATGTCTGGACTTGATCTGATAAAGACTATAAACAACAAAAAAATCACATACTATAACTATTTGAGTTATTTCAAGTTAATTCTTCTTTTCTTCTTTTTTCTTGCCTCGCCATTTCTCATATTCACAGGGAAGTCAGTCTGGATACCACAATTCTTTGCAATGCCTTTCAACATTTGTTTACTTTTTTGTTGAGCAAATTGGCAAACGGTATTTATGTAGGCGTTAATTAACGATTCCACTGCAATGTCTGTATGTCACACGAGAAATTGTCGGATTCGGCATGTTTTTAAAAATCTTCGCAATCAGCAAAAACTATAACTCTTAGATAAATTAACTTTTTATAACTACTATTTGAAACTTCAAATTTCAAATAGCTTGTAAAAAATAGTTTGAATAAAGTAAATTGTAGTAACTGCTATACCGCTTTCGTGAAAGCGGAAACCTCAAGAACTGATCGTAACTGTATCGTATTGTATAATCTGCTCAGCCGACGAAATAGGTCCGTCTTGCAATTATTGAAATAATGTTGCATAAGTCAAGAAATCAGATTGGAGTAGCGATTGAAAGTTTAGAAATCATCGTTGACTGACAATTTTAACCCTATTTCAATAGAATAAGGCCTGAAGATACGGTAATCTCTCAAACTTCGTAACGAGCAAAACTTTTACGATGTTTAATATTTAAAAATTAAAATGTGTAATCAGCGCGCAAAAAAGCCTACGCTCGTGCGTGACGGGAAGTTGATTTCGTTTAACGACAATTTTTCTTCAATATGCAACATCATCTTCACAGAATTTCCCCACCAAATTCTAGTCATTGTGAGATAATCCTTTTTTTTATAAAGGATAGTTTATGCTGATCTGAATTTTATTCTCTTTGTTTGTCTTGCTTTGTAAAAATTTCAGCGTATGTCTGAAATCGGCTCAATGGCTTTCGTCTATGGTAAAAAAATTATTTAAATTAATAATTTTTAAGAAAATAAGATTTAATTTTCAAAGCAGAAACACTAGAGAAATAAAAGGACATTTATTACTTTAAAATATTTATTATTATTATTTTTTATGCTTTTTCGTTTTCTTTTTGGAGATCTCTGAGGCCACAACGACAGCGTGACGAGTTTCTTTGATGTGTTGGAAAAGTTTATTTCTGCTGTCAAACGTCTGATCACACACTCTGCATAAGAACTGAAAAGATAGTCGAAATCGAGTGAATGATCGAAATTGTAAGTGACTATATTTAACGAATTTTATAAAACTATATTTTTAAAAATACGAATATTATCATGTAGCATCAACCCCGGAGTTTTGTGGCCACCTAAGTACATTAAGAACTTGAAATAAGTAGCTAAAGAAGGAAATTTTGTAATAAAAATTAATTGAGCAAGGTTTTTAACCAAGAAGATACCTGCTTTGAAGATGTGTTGGAACGATTGTGGGTTTTTTTGTTCGAATGTTTCAACGAAGCTTCGTCTGCGCACGTGGTGGCGAGAGAAGGAATGACCATGGAAGGTGAGTTTGAATGGGTTGACAGGGAATCTTCTGTAGCAGCAGAAGACTGGAGCGGTGACGATGAAGTATCGAGTGGGTGGTGAGGGGTGGATGGTGGGTGGGAAGAGGTGCATGGTGGGTGGTGAGGGGTGGACGGTGGGTGGGAAGGAGTGCATGGTGGGTGGTGAGGGGTGGATGGTGGGTGGAAAGAGGTGCATGGTGGGTGGTGAGGGGTGGATGGTGGGTGGGAAGAGGTGCATGGTGGGTGGTGAGGGGTGGATGGTGGGTGGGAAGAGGTGCATGGTGGGTGGTGAGGGGTGGATGGTGGGTGGTGAGGGGTGGATGGTGGGTGGTGAGGGGTGGATGGTGGGTGGTGAGGAGTGCATGGTGGGTGGGGAGGGGTGGATGGTGGGTGGTGAGGGGTGGATGGTGGGTGGGAAATAGGAATCTCTTCAACAAGCCCCTCTTCGACTTTCCGTGCATTGTCTTTTTCAACAACTTCTTCTGATGAGCCTTTTTCTTCTTCCTGACATGCCTAAGAAAGGATAGATGCGTTGATTAAAGAAAACACATTCTCGATGTTAGCGACTCTATTCTACCCTATTGTAAGCACCACATTTTTGTAGCACAGATCTGCTACGAACTACGTATGAGTTACTCAAAACCTAAGCGAGAGTGCTAGTTTGAATTCAAACGGTTATTTTATTAATCGATAAAATGAAATCAACTGTATCTATACAATACAAAAACGAATATTATTATAGTGGCATTAACCCCGTAGAGTTTCGAGGCCACTCAAAAACGTCTATTATTAAAACTATTGTGAAAAATTAAAAATAAAATAAAATAAGTAAATAAATGAAAATAAGTAAATAAATTATTTCTAAAAAAGAACAGTATTATTATTATGATGAAGGGAATGATTTATTGAACAGGTAAGTCTTCTATATCATCTCTTCTTAACACTGGTATTTATCTTTAGATGAATTACTAAAAATTCGTTGTAAATGAGATTGGAAAGTAGTTATACCAACATCCAAGTGATCTTTGAAGACTGCTTTCCCTTTTTTCTTTTTCTTCTTTTTTGACCTGATTCGGATCATGAGTATGAACTAAACAGAAAATAGTGTCTTGAATTGAAATAAACGAGTACATGAAGAGTTGAAAATCGGATTGGTTTGAACTGAACAAAGTTTCGAAAAGACTTGCTGGTTCAGTGGCTTAGAAGACGATTCGGTGGGAGTTTGGTCAGCCTTTTTGGAATTTTTCTTTTCTTTTCCATCCTTTTGACATTTTTCGTCAAAACGCTTTTCATTTTCATCGTCCATATCTACACCATCACCACCAACGTCACCATTATCACCACCATTGTCTCCATCAGCACAACCAACATCACCACCCACGTCACCACAACCACCACCACCATCATCACCACCATTGTCCCCATCAAGCTCGTCATCGATTCCCATCTCCTTCAGTTCTTTCATCAGAGCCATTACAGTAGCCAGGTGCTTCTTGCTTCTCTTGTGGTTCTGTAAGCTATGAAAGAATGGAAAAATTCCTATTAAAAAGCAAGGAAAAGGGTGGCATTCGATGATAAGAACATAAAAATAACTGATTATAACTGTATGAATTAAAACTTTTTGTAAAGCTGAACAGTCCTAGAACTTAAATAAACACACACACACACACACACACACACACACACACACACACACACACACACACACACACACACACACACACACACACACAAAAACACACACACACACACAAACACACACACACACACACACACACACACACACACACACACACACACACACACACACACACACACACACACACACACACACACACACACACACACACACACACACACACACACATACACACACACACACACACACACACACACACACACACACACACACACACACACAAACACACACTGACGCATTAGCGGATCTAAATGCCTTGTCACATGAGCTGCAATAGAGCGCCTCATCTTTGTCCTCTTCCTCCTCCTCAAACTGCTTGTCAGCATTTTCCTCAATCAACCGCAATTGCTCCTCATCAGCTTTCATCCAACCAGCCTCCTCATACCCCTCCATGCGTCTGCGTGGGTGGGGTGGGGTAGAAGAAGAAGAGGAAAGAGAAGAAAAAGAAGAAGGAAAAGAATGAAGAAGAAAGAAATAAGAAAAGATGAAAGGAAAGAGTGGAAAAGAAGAAAAAAAGGGAAAAAAAAAGAAAAAGAAGAAAGGTTAAGGAAAAGAAAAAGAAGACATTTCCGATCACACGCAAGCTTGTATGGATGTGTTGTACATTCATTTTTATGACTTTTTTGATGAAATCATCGTGAAATAGTTAAAATTTTGAGTTTCAAACAGTAGCTTCGTAGTGGTTATTTTGTCTTGCAAGAAAATGTAAGACATGGCAAAACATTGTGGTAATGTTTCTTGAAAAAGACCTTTCTGTGAATATAAATAGAATTTTTTTAAAATTTGTTTTAGCCTAGCAAACCTATTAACTACACATTCTTCAAGGATCTGTTTGACATTTTTACCTAAAATGACTATTTTCTTTTCTTGTTTTTTGCTGATGACGCAAAACTCATTCACCGCATCAGAAGCATTGATGGCCAAGTTTCTCTGCAGTCATCAATAAATAAACTTCATCAATGGTGTGGTGAATGCGAAGTGGAAACTAACTTGAATGAAGGCACCTATCCGTGCTTCAATCATAAACTATTTTGGACACAGAGACGTTGTTCTTGTTCGCGAAATTTTTTCTAAATAAATAAATTCAATATTTTGATCTTTTATGTAATGAAGTAGTGGTCTATTGTAAATTTTTAAAATTCAAAATTTTATTCTTTGGCCAACTTTTCTTGTTTCAATGACGATCCAAAATATTAATTTTTTGATGAATTTTCACATTTTTTACTTCTTAATTGAAATTTTAAAATGAAAAATTTTTCAGTATTTTTTTTCTGATGAAAATATAATTTTTTCGTCAAATTTTAAAACTTCCGGCGTCTTTTTGAATTTGCTTCGACAAATTCTTTGAAAAAAAGAAAAAGACAAAAAGAAGGAAGAGGAAAAGAAAAAATAGCATTAAAAAAAGGAATGGAGAGAAAGAGAAGGAGAAAGAAATAGGAAAGACAAGAGGGTGGTGATGAAAAAAAAAAGTTGAACTTATAAATTTTTAAAATGCATCTCACAGTCGGCTTTCTCTCCTGTCCCTTTCCATCTTCTCTTTTGCCAGTCTGTGTATCTCTGATGCCCTCTCTCTCAAGCGTTCCTAAAACAATATAGAAGCATATTCAAGAGTATATAAAAAAAAAAAAAAAACACACACACACACACACACACACACACACACACACTCCCACACACACACACACACATATATATATATATATATATATATATATATATATATATATATATATATATATATATATATATATATATATATATATATATATATATATATATATATATATATATATATATATATATATATATATATATATATATATATATATATATATATATATACAAATACATTGTGAGCTTGAACTCTCTTGTCTCTTTTCCTCACAAAGTAGGCCAGAAACTGAAGTTGTTAATTTTGAAAATGCAGCATCACTGCAATCATTAATTTTCATAGAAGTATTTTATATTGTTCTTCGTCATCATTATCCTCATCATTCTTATCGTCATCATCATTACCCTGATCTCCTTGTTTCTTGCTTCCTTCGCTTTCTCCTGATACTCCTTATTCAACTGCTTCATCTTCTTGCGCTCCTGGATCAAATATGCATGGCTCAATTTTATCTAAAAACATTTTACGCAAGAATCTTTCTCTATGTAAGTCTTCACTTAGAGAAGTGGCAGTTAAAGATTGAATGTTCAACTAAGAAAAAAAAAAGTAACTTGAATAAGTTCATCACAGGCTGATTATAATAGCAACGGTACTAACGTCAAATAGTCAAGATTAATAAACTTTCATAGCCACCATCATCATTATCATTCCATCCCCACCCACGTAGGCATTAGAGGCATGTCTGAGGTCACATGGGTTGTTCCAGGAGTAGGGCTTGCGGGTGCAGTAGTTGCACCAGTAGTTGTAGAAAGGTTGCACTATCTGGTGCAGTGGGAGGTGAGTGAAAAAGGTGGCATGTGAGTGGAAAGTATACACTTACAGTATTAAAATCCATAATTTCAATACAACAAAGACAAACATGATTTTTATTCCTACAACCAATAAAAAAACTGATTGTTTAATTGACTGAGGCAAGTAAGAGACTTGTTCGTAATCACTGGAAGAATCCCCAAAGGGTGGAGCATCAGCATCATCCATGCTTTGAAACTCCATGTCCTCCTCTGAGAGGTCACGAAAGAGCTCAGAGTAGACTGTGTAAAAGCTCTGTGGTGGAGGGTTCAATTTCGATGATGGCTATTGATAATATTTGGATTTTATCATTCAGTTAATTTCATGAAAATATTCTATATGAAATGTCCTTACACAAATTTTGAAACGATTAGCACTATCCAACTAAATTTCATGCCAGCTCAACCATATTTGACTTTTGTGCAAGTTATGACAATAAAAATTCTAGCATGCTTCCCAACTTGGAGCCTCAGTTGCTCTTTCTGGCACTTTACAAAGCATATTTATTACAAAAATATTTATTAACATGAATATTATTGCTATTATTGATTTTTTTAACAGCTTCTCTACCATGGGTCCATCATCAAAGCCGTTGTAACAAGAAGCTGTGGTGTAGACTACCACATTCACTTGATTGTCCTTGTAGTCCACTGCAAAAACGAAATAAGCAAATTTGGAAGAAAATCCTATAGGTTTTTAAACATATATAACAAAACGCACCATCAACCATTTTGTCTTTATTTTCGTCGTACCATCGTTTCTCAACAGGGTCTGAGAGCACCTCATACGCCTGTTGCACCAGCAAGAACTCCTTGTGGGCTTTTTCTGGCTCATCCCTGTTCTTGTCTTCAAATTTTGGAATGATATTAATTTTTATTTTTAGAATAATATTCATTTTTTCCATATGTATTAGATAGCAAAATTTGAAAGTGCTTATCGAACCTGGGTGCCACTTAAGCGCCATCTTGCGGTAGGCTTTCTTGATGTCCTCCCCACTGGCCACACACTCCAACTCCAAAATGTCATAATAGTTTCTCATTTTACTTTAAAATAAGGTTTGAGACTTTTAAATGTAAAACGAGGTTTTGTACTAAAAGTGAATTCCTTTGGGTTTCTTTTCAGCAGTGCAACATTTTTGAATGTTTTATGCTTCAATTTTTTTTTATTTTTAAGAAAAGTTGAACAATTTTTTAATAATTTAAATGAATTCAAAAAAAATTTTGAACTCAAAATTAAGGCTGTGTGATCAATATTTGAAATTATAAGAGTTTCCGGTTGGAAAGTTTGTTTCGCGAAAGCGTGTGTGGCCATTATTTTAATTTACTTTATTTAAACTATTTTTTATTAACTATTTAAAATTTAAAGTTTCAAATATTAGTTATAAATAAATTAATACATTTAAAAGTTATAGTTTTTGCTGATTACGAATATTTTGAGATTTTAACGAGATTTCTGAATCCGCCATTTTCTCGTTTGAAATACATACATTGCAGTGAAATCGCCCACATAAATACTGGCTGCCAAACTGCTCAACAAAAAAATGAACAAGTGTTTAAAGGCATTGCAAAAAATTGTGGTATCCAGACGGACTAACTTGTGATTTGAGAAATGGCTGAAAAAGACAAAGAAATTGATCTAAAATCTTCAACCAATGGGCTACAAGGTTGCCAACATGAAAAACAAAAAAGTGAGCGTGTGTTGAAAGTGTTGCAAATAATTGGGGTATCCATGCAAACAACATTGTGAATATTAGTAATGGCTGAAGAGGATTATAGAAAAAAAGATATAACTTGAAATACTTTTCCAATAATTATGTTATGTGGTTTAAAAATATGAATCAATTTTCAAATTTTAAAACTCATTAACTTTATTCAATAGACTGGTTAGCAGCGTGACTAACGCTTGTTTTTGTTACGGACTGTTTTAAAACTTGCAAGTTGGACGAAAACTGTAGGTTAGAGTAAATTAGAATAATGGCTTTTTAATCTTTCTACTAAAAAAAAAACATTCCTTCATCGAGTGCTCAATAGTCAATGAGCTCATAATATTCATTGTTCATTGTTTTTAATTCGAATCTTTTTTCTTACTTTTTTCTCCGTTCGTTGTAAATTCAATGCTGACTTCTATGACTGATAACATTCTGTTCTCGTTTTTTTTTCATTTTTAGCTCGATTGTTCGCCGTGTTTTTGTAACATTTCCAGCGTATGTCTGGATTTGATCTAATAAAGACCATAAAAAATACGTTTTTGCGAAACCGGAAACTATATCAACTTGAATTGAATTAAACTTAAAATTAAACTAATTAAACTTAAACTTGAATCTAAATTCAAATTTGAATTCGATCGGATTTGATTGGATAAGATGAGACTAATATCACAAAAAAAAAGTTTCCGGTTTTGCGAAAGCGTGTATGGCCGTTACATTAATTTCTTTATTTAAACTATTCTCATTAACTATTTGGAATTTAAAGTTTCAAATATTAGTTATATGTAAATTAATTCATTCAAAAGTAATAGTTTTTGCTGATTTGAAAATATTTTTAAGAGATTGCCGAATCCGTCATTTTCTCGTTTGAAATACAGGCATTGCAGTTAAATCATCAACCAACGCCTACATAAGTACTGTTTGCCAAATTACTCAACAAGAAAATAAACAAGTTTTGAAAGACACTGTAAAAATTTGTGGTAACTTGACGGACTTGTGAATTTGAGAAAGGGCTGAGGAAGAAAAAGACATTGCTGTAAAATCTTCAACCAATCGGCTACAAGAATATCGTTTGCCAACTTGAAAAGCAAGGAAGTGGGAGAGTTTTGAAAGCATTGCAAGGAATTGTGGTATTCAGACAAACGTCCTTGTGAATATAAGAAATGGCTGAAGAAAAATAAAAGAAAAGAAGAAATAACTTGAAATAACTCTGCAATAGTTATGTTATGTGGTTTTAAGATATGCTTCAATTCTTAACTTTTAAGACTCATTAATTTGACTTAATAGACAATTCTGCTTTTGAATTTCTTAGAACCTTTTAACATTCCAGTTTTGGTTAATTTGATGAAACATTCTTCAATAGTCATTCAATATAAACTATGACTCAATTCTTAATTTTTGAGATTTATAAATTTGATTCTGTAGTCAATTTTTGGTCTCTTGCAACAGAAACTTGACAATTCTTATGACATTCAGTTGTTGTCTATTTTAGTTTTTTTTTCTTTCATTTTGATTTTTCACCATGTTCTGTGCCATCTCCAGCGTTTGTCTGGATTTGATTCCATAATGACTATTAAAAAAACCACACTTTTAAAAAGATGTACCATTCACTATTGTCTAGTCCGAATATAAGTACTGGTTTGAAATATATTTTTTTATTAAAATTTTTAATGAATTAATCTCCCGACTTTCTTCGGAATCTTTCTTCTGTTCCTTTTCGCCCATCTCGCCTTGTTAGATGTAGAATTTTATCTTAACTTACTAAATTCTAAACGTAGGTACCGTTTTTTTTCAAAATAATGTTTTTCACAAAAAACCTAAAATTAAATTAACAATCAGCCTTAGTGTTAAGTCTTATTGACTATGGTAACATGGTTTTAGTCAGTTCACCTGAGGTAGCAACACAGAGTATTCAATCCATAATCAAGGGCCAGGCTGAATAAAGGAGTAAGGAAATAGATTAAATCATCCTGCACTCAAAGAGCTTCATTGGCTAAAATTTGATGAAAAAATTAAATTTAAAATTTCTTTGCAGATATACAAGTGTTTGTTCTATGAGGGTTCTGCATATCTAGAACGTGAACTAGTTTCAGTTGTTAGCCAGCCCAAAAACAATAACTGAGATCGGCTGAGTCAAGGAAGGATGTTCCCAATAGCCACAATCTGAAATCATAAGGATTAAGAAGGTTCAGCGTCAGCGGACCTGAGTTGTGGAACAACCTACCTAACAGTTCGAAATCCTTTTGTCGATTTTGCAGACCCATCTTTTCAATAACTTCCCTCCCCAAATCGCCCATCATTTTAATTTTATAGAGTATTTCCTCGACAAACAGTTTTATTTATTCATTCAATCAAACGTATCTATTTTTATTCGTTCATATTTATTCATTTATTTATCTGTTATTCATTTATTTATTCAGATTTAGTCATTTGTTCATTCAGTTTTTTCTTCATTAAAAAAATCTAGATTAATTAATAAATTTAATTTTTTTTATAGTGGCGTGACTTCTCAAATCTCTTACTATTTCCGATATTTCTAAAAAAAATTATATCTTGGAGTGATTCCATGTTTTTCAAACTCAACTCTTCAACTTTAATCATATCTTTTGGCATGTCTCTTCGACTTTTTGACTTTTTTCCTTCAATTGAGGTTTCATTAAATTTCAGACACTCTTTCTACCACTCATAGTTCAGACTTCATCATTGACTTTTTTTCTATTTTTCGTATCACAAATAAAATCTGTAATTAAATCTCATTTCTTCTTTTAAACAATTTCAACTAGATATTCTCCTCCCCAGACTATGAATTCCCACGCTCGATTAATCCCGCTTTTGTTAATGTCATTTTACTACTGTCTTTTTGACGCCATGTTATACCTTTCCAGCAAGGCTTTAAAAAGCTTAGTTTCTTGTAATCACAAATCCTTACGTATTCTCACGTAGTCTTTTCTCTGTAAACTGGTTGAAGAAAAAATCAATTTATAAGATCTGCCTTCTAATATTTTATATAAAAAATAACCACTCTCCTAATTACCTAATAGGTCCTCATGAGTTACCTCCTCGCAAGAGCGCTTGGAAACAATAAGGTAGTAAAGATGAGAAGCTTGTCTGAATAAATGTGTTTTAAGTTTAGATTCGAAAGACAAAAATAAAAAGAGGGTTTTTGAAGTTGGTGGCAAAAATTCCAGACAACAATCAAAAAACTCGTAACAAAAAAAATTCAAAAAGATGTGGAAAATTGGTTTTTAAATAAGTCCAAAGACTTGTTCCGCTATACTCAAATATGTAACAATCTTGAAGCTAATTTTTGCTAGTACACGCAGCGTTGCATTGTGCCCTTCGTTGGTGGCACCGTATCGTGGAGGAAGGCATGCCCGTGATGGGTTCCATGGCGAAAACTTCCATGGAAGTTAATACTTCACATCCACTCCCTTCATGAAATCATCTGCTGAAAATCACGACGACTCTTAAGATAACTAAGATGATAATTAAGTTTGCAAAAATTATAAATTTGGAGAAATAAACCTACTTCGTTGGAATACCAAAGTAAAGTAGTATGAAAAGCTGTTTGAGCATGCGCTAAAGAATATGCGGTGTACGGACCGGGGAAGAAAAAAATCAACTACTAAAAACTAAAGTGAGTGAGGAATGAGAGGTGGTATACGGCTAAAGAAGGAATGCATGGCAAACAATTGTATAATGGCCCCATCAAATAATCTCCAATGAAAAACATGAACAGTTGGTGCGAATTAAAGGCACGGTGATAATTCACTATAGCGAGTGGTTGAAGAGTAAATCAATGAGTAGAGGTCTGTTTGATACGACCAATACCACTTGTACCTTTGTTGCAATTTGGCTTTTTTTTTGAAAAAAAAGTACCAAGTGTTTTGTAAGTTGCACTAAAACAGTTATAACGGTTAAAACCTTCATAAAATTATAGTCGTTTAAAAATATTTTTATAAAAGTTACTTTCATTAAAATATTGCTATAAAAAATTCATTATTTTTAAATAACTTGATAATTAATAATTTGAAAATATTTAAAAATAATAATCACCATTTGAAAAGAAAAAAAACCTCAATTAAATACATATTTTTAAAACATCTAAAACAAAAAAACAACTATGAAATTAACCATTTGTGAGTAGCTCGAAACAATTAGTGAATTTTAAATGAGCAACAAATTTTTTTAGCTCAGAAAGTATTGTACCTTTTACCTCCTCCCAATAAGTGCATAGAAAAAGTCACTGGCAAGCAACTGTTGAACAATAGCAAGG
>OX387251.1:5473883-5478883 GCA_947562095.1 Branchellion lobata | reverse complement strand
TTTTTTCAGTTCTTACATAATTTAAAAAAAACAATGTGTTTTATTTTACCATTGTGATATGAAGTATCATCCTTATCATCATCATCATAACAGTCATCATCATCATCATATCCATGCAAAGCTTTCAAACTTTCATTATCTGATCTTTGGCTTCTGACTCATCCCTCTTACACCTCCATCATTCCTGAAAAAACTTCCCAGCCTATTTATCATAACTTCTTACGGATATTTTTCAAAAAGTTCAATATGAAGTATATATAATTGTATGAAATATCAATTCAACAAAACTTTTTGATACTTATCATGATTTTAAATATAAATTTTCAAATTTATGTAATTTTCAATAATTTAATTTAACAACTAATGTAATTTAACTTTCTTTTAATTTTCATAATTATAAAATAAATTCTAAATTGAGAACAATCAGTTAGTGTTTCAGCTTGAAACAATAAAATTTTCCAACATTATTTTTCAACACCAAATTTCAAAAATCCATCTCTTTCCACTTTTCTTTCATTTCCTGCTTATGCATTTTCTTCATTCCAGTCTTCCACCATTCCATGTTTCATCATTCATTCATATAATCATACCATCCATCAATCCATATTTCCTGTTATAATCCATCTTTTCATTCATTCATGCATGCATGCATCCTACCATCCTCAGGTGAATCAGGCCTTGGCAAGAGCACAGTCATCAACAGTCTCTTCCTCACCGACCTTTATGAAAACAGGGCTCTCCCCTCAGCCACTGGTTAACCATCATCATAATAACTATAATACCAATCACAATGACCTCATTAATCATAATCATGATTCAATTATCAATTATGAATATGAATCTTCTCTGTAAAATCCAAGGAAAATAACTGAAGTGCTTCTATTCATCTTTAATAAGCAATAATAACAATAATAAATGAATTAATAAATAAATTAATTAATTAATAATCTTCACTTTATTGAAAATGAAAAGAAAAATTGCGAAAAAAAATTTGCATAAATAACAAAAGTTGGGAGTGCATCAAAGAATAATTTGGTTCCTTGTTATTTGTGCAATCACTGGCATTGTCATTAGTAGTAATAGTAATAGTAGTAGTAGTAGAAGTAGTAGTAGTAGTAGTAGTAGTAGTAGTAGTAGTAGTAGTAGTAGTAGTATTGGTAACATTATTACTTGCATGAACCACAGAGAAAGAAACACGCACTATAAGCATAGAGCCTTCAACGGTGGAGATAGACGAGAGGGGTGTAAAACTGAGGCTCACTGTGGTTGACACGCCTGGCTTCTCTGACCCCATCGACTCTTCTGGATGGTGTGTGTGTGGTGGATGGATGGTGGACCGATGATGGATAGTTAATGTTAGAATAGTGGGTGGCTTATATTTGAATGGTGGATGGTGAGGAGGGAAAGGTGGTGGATGGGAAAGGATCTGAAAAGAGTGGTGGATGGAAAGATAATGATGGATGGACAAAATTATCCACTATCATCAACCAATAAAACACCCAAACCCAGCATCAAGTCCACCAGCCTCATTACTGCCTCCAAAACCTCCCCATTAACATACTCACAATTTCTCCCTAATCCACTCTCATTTCCGCCACAAACACCTTATTTTAGCGTCACTAACCTTTACCATTACTTAAATTTTAATCTTTTATTACTGCCAACATTCCCACTACTACCACCTTCACTTTACATTACCATTTCAGCGTTCTCATTCCCTGCCACCACCACAGTTTCACTGCTTTTCACCACAACTACCCTTGTACCACCACCATACTATCATCTACACAACATCGTCAAGCCATCACACCACACAGCTTCAGGACCATTGTGCAGTACGTGGATGAGCAGTTTGAGAAGTACTTGAGAGATGAGAGTGGCCTCAACAGAAGGAACATCCAGGACACCAGGGTTCACTGCTGCTTCTACTTCATCAACCCTCTCGGACACGGGTGTGTGCGTGTGCGTGATTGTGGCAATGTGAGGAGGTGTAAGGATGTGAGGTAGTGCGTTTGAATGGGTGAGTGTGGGACTCTTGGGTGTTTGTAAGTTTTTGTCGGAATGTGACCGAATTTGGGAATACTTTTTTCCATCACACACACACACACACACACACACACACACACACACACACACACACACACACACACACACACACACACACACACACACACACACACACACACACACACACACACACACACACACACACACACACACACACACACACACACATACACACACACACACACACACACACACACACACACACACACACGCAGTTTAAAGCCTTTGGACGTAGAGTTCATGAAGAGCATGCACCACAAGATCAACATCGTGCCAGTGATTGCCAAGGCAGACACTCTCACCCACTCTGAACTGGTGACTCTCAAGAAGAAGGTGTGTGCAGGTGCATCTGGTGCTGGTATTGTTGCATCTGTGGCTGGTGCTGTGTGAATTTTTTCCGTTGTTGGTGTTGTTGTTGTGATGTCTTAATGGTGTTTGAAAGGTTTTTTGTTGGTAGTTTTTATATTTTTCATGCTTGAAAGGAAATGTTGATGCGGTGTTTCTTTTATTTTTGTTCTAATGTGCCGCCGATGGTGGATGTTTTTTTAGGGTCTGAGATGATGTTATTATTGAGTCAAACGATTTCACCCATGTTCCAAGTGTACATACACGAGCTCTTCATCACTCCTGCCACGTAGATACTGGACGAGATAGCGGACCATGGCATCGAAATTTATCCACTGCCGGACTGCGATGAAGACGAAGACGATGACTACAAGCAACAGTGTCGTCAGCTCAAGGTTTTCATTGCTCTTGTTTGCACTTTGCCGTTATATTGTGGTCTTTTTTGTTTTCCTGTTGTTTTCATTGTTATATTGTTCTCTTTTATTGTTATCCTGGTGTTTTATTGTTATAATGTAATTTTTATTTTTTTTTAATTAATATATTATTGTTGATATTAATTTGTTCTCATTGTTATTTTAATAGCTGTTTTTTTGATTTTCACACATCTACCCACCGCTTCACTCTCCATCCACCCTCATTATTCATCCTTCTATTGTAACTTGTCGCAGGTGATAACCACAACATGCATTAATCACCACCTCCACCATTCTTTCCTCAGTCAACATGCTCTACCACTTCCACAGCTCCACTGCACAACCACCTTCCCTTCAATACCATTCCACCACCACTTCCCCTTCACTCTTGCAGGAAGCAGTTCCATTTGCAGTGATCGGTTCGAACACAGTGTTGGAGGTTCGTAGCAGGAGGGTTAGAGGCCGCATGTACCCCTGGGGCGTGGTCGAGATCGAAAACCCCGAGCACTGTGACTTCACCAAGCTTCGAACCATGCTCATGTGGGTGCCTTCGTGGTAAAGAGGTGCAAAGGAGTAGAGGTGTTAAAAGTTGTGTGTATTTCTCTGTTGTCTCTTCATCAATTTATTCATTCATTCGTTCACCTAGTTACTAATATATTTATTCCTTTATTCGGCTATCTATCAGCTGTTCCATTCATTCATCCATTCATCTTATTATCCATCAGTTCACTAATACTTTCATTCATCAATTCATTCATTCTTATTTCCATCTGTTGATTCATGCATGCATTTACAGAGCGCACATGCAAGACCTGCAGGAGGTGACGCAGGAGGTACACTATGAGAACTTTAGGTCCGAAAAGATCTCCAAATCCTCCGGCGTCAAGACTGTGTACGTGGCACTGTTGGCTGGATGAATGGATGATTGAGAGGATAGATGGAAGGTTGGACGGATGGATAGTCGGCTCACAGTCGGATAGGTGGATGGATGGATAGGTGAATATTCAAATTTTGGATTGATGGAGAAATTTTGCAATGGCTAGATGTGTAACAATACAATACAATACAAACACGAATATTATTATAGTGGCAATAACCCCGTAGAGTTTCGAGGCCACAAATGTGTAACTTTGTTGTTGGATTAATGAATGGGTGAATTCTGTAGACAGATTAATAAATTTTCAATGAATAAATGAGTGAATTACTTGATGATTGAATGAATCGATGGATAATTTTTGAATTTTTCAACTGAATAAATAAGTGTTACATGGCTGCACTGACAGCAAGCAAAGCAGAACGTCAGCATCGGGTGACAGGGAGAGCTTGGGAGACAGGGAGAGGATGCTGGTGGAAAAGGAAAATGAGGTTTTTTCATCTACCACCTTTCCTCATGACCCACCACCCATCTCCACCTTCCATTTCCACCATTCACCTCTCACCTTCAAAATCTATCTATCTTCCACCAACACCACCACCACACGACAGCTGCGCAGGATGCAAGACATGATAGCAAAGATGCAGGCAGAGATGGTTCTCAAGCAGTCCAATTCCTCTCTTGCCGCCTCCGAAAAGAGTGCCGTCTAATCCTTCCTTGCCACCCCTCACATGTTCTACTTGTCATCACGCAACACCTTGTTCCACCATGCAACCCCTGTTTCAATACATGCACCAAACTGTCATCACATAGAACCTAGTTTCAATCCACCTAACCCATTACTTAACTATCCCACAAAATATTCCCGATTCCACAAGACGTCCATCTACTTCCTGTCTCTTTTGCCATCCCACCATTCATTCCCATAGTTAACCTCCCATCCATCCATCCCACCACTCATACCATCCTCCATCCACACCACCTCACATTCTTTCCGCCATCCGTACCACCTCCCTTTCATCCCAACCATCCATACCACCCCCATCCATCACACTACTAATCTCGAACCTACCTAAAGCTTATATCCATTCTTATATTTTTATAGTCATCTTTTTAAATAATTTGCTACTTATATGTGGTTTCCATTCTATTTTTCAGTATTAGTCGTTCCCTTTGGCAAGCTGACTTTTCCTAGGTTCATACCACGCACCCTTTCAATACTCCACTCCACTCAGCAGTTGGCCTTGTGTTATATGAAACTAGATTCGTATTTTTTGACATTTCCCAAGCTAGATAAGAAT
>OX387251.1:5461383-5468883 GCA_947562095.1 Branchellion lobata | reverse complement strand
CTCAAAAGTCGTCAAATCATTATACTTAATATACTAATAGAATGTATCCAAAACAATTTATTACTGCATGAATCTCAGATAAGCTTAGAGGAAATTTAGAATTTAAAATCAGAGTGCGTAAGAGAGGAACGAAGGAGGAATGGGACAGGTTCACACTCTTTTACGGTCTGCCAGTACCCTCACAATGCTGCCCACTCCGGACTTGCTGAAGACCTGTGTGATGAGGGTTCAACGAATTCAAAAATGATAAAAGTTTTCACACCCACGTGATTCATCATCCTATCATGTTCTAGCTCAGACTTTGGCTGGAAGTAGTTGATATTTTGCGTAATTCTATCGTTGGAAATATAAAAAGAGATGATTATTTCGTCTGTGAAAGACGAAGATGAAAAGAAATTTGAGTATAATGATATGAAATATAGAAATGAAACGAATAAAAATAAAAATGATTTTTATTATCGTATCCGCATCTTTGATCTTTTCTCGAGTTCAAGAGGTCAATTTGATAAGATCTATCCACTCTCTTCCGCGATGCCCCTCTTCTCCTGTCTGTTCTCTTTCAAATCCATCTCGAGATCTTTCATTACTTTAAAAATGGAAAAAATTAAATGAAGAATACTCATTGGTTGTTCACTTTGCTATCCATTAGCAGCCACCTTATTCGAATTCTTCACCACCCCCTCCATCTCTATTCAACTTTACAAATCGCCAACGTCCCCCCTCAAAAACAATTTTTACGCAATTTTATTCAATTTTTCGTCTGTTTCAATATAAGAAACATAGATGCTGTCAATTTCATTTCATACTGCATGACCTTTTGGAGTTATTCATACTTATCATCAACGTTTATAACCCTTCACGTTTATTAGCTTCGTCTCTTCTAGACAACAACTTCAAATTCCTCGTTTGTTTGATTAGCCAGTTCTTTACTTCTTTTTTTTTTATAGCTTTTGTTTTCTTTCTGTCAGAGAAATCGGGGTTTTCAGTAATTTTAAGACTGAATTCTCTTCCTAACACCACCTTAACAACCACCAGTTTTTGTAATCTAAGCTGATCAAAGCATTTGTATAGCGCTGATGACACTGTTCATTAAACGTTTTACTATTATTCCAGCAAAGTTTTCGAATGACTAAGTTAATACAAACAAATAAAGCCAATATAGAATTGAATAGAGAAATACTAAAACAACATGGAGGTTTGATGGGCTATAATTATGATATATACCAATCATGATTTATACACTGATTACCCACAAATTATATTCATAATTTTCAATGTTTATAATACTTCGCCTTAGACCAGTAGTAAGCGAGTGAGTTTGACATTAGGTTCGAGATACAAAGACTAAGGTACGAGTTTAGAAATAACGGTCACTCGATTCAAAACCAGACGTCAGGCTAGTGTAATAGAGTGGTTCAGACACTAGACGAGGCATAGTTTCCAATGCACTAAGTCACCTAGTAGCAAGAAAACGGTTTCTGACAGCTTTCAGACGGTTGCTAAAAAGGCGCTGTAAATGCCCTGATTAGTCTATTAAAGTAATATATATTTATAACAATTTTGTATAATTAATTTTTGATTTAATTATATAAACTTATTAATTATTATTATTTAATTAAAACATTTAATTCAAATATTACAATTGTTTAATTATATATTTAATTGGGGGCTTCCTGAGCACGGCGATACAACAGGACTGCATGGCGATAACATTTCCATTAACATCTCAAAACGCCCATGTGAAATATTAGTCAGGTAGGTGTTTTAGCATTAACGCCACTGTCCTATCTACCTTTCTGGCCCTTCTTTTCAGAATACTGGATAATGCTGGGAACGAGTAGAGAATCACAAGGAAGCGTAAAGAGGCACGACTAAGCAAGACCTGATGCTGCACCAATAATCTATTTAATAATTTATTTAATTTTGATTTACTTAAGTTATTAATTTCAAGAATTAATTGTTGAGCATAGGGTGTTGTTCATGAAGGTGACAATCATGCATGAACGGGAGTTTCTCAGCCATCCTCACCACCCGGTTACTTATCTCCAATATTATTCAGTTTGAAATCAGCTTTTCTACCAATTGGCCTTTATGCAGCACCAACTGACCATAAAACCAGAAGTAAGTTAGCTTACGCATACAGTAGGATGAACACAAAATGTGAGCTGAACCACTCTATTCTGGTGCATTAGCCTCTCACATGGGGTGATGTGAGCCTTCTCAAGAGTCAACTCATAAAGCCCAACACATCCCACTTCTTATCACAGCTTATCGCTAATAATGATAATAAATCTATCAATGCTACTACAGCTAATAATAATATTATTATCATTATTACAACTTTAAAAAATTATTATTAGTATGAATAATTTTTTATATATTTCAGCACATACCTTGTCATGCCACAGAAGTAGTTGTGCATTGTTCGTTTCAGCGGGCCGCTCAAAGCCACGGTATAAGTACTTCATGAGCACATCGAGTTGCTCCTGGTTCAGCTTCTTCACCACTGCCTCAACCTCCGATGACTTGAATGCCTGGATCACATTCAAAACCACTTCCATAGCCTTGTCCTGCATGGTTGTAACATAATGTGATATTACAAATTGTGTGTTTTCTATAGAATTTTTTTCCCAATTTATTGTAATGCTTTTGGCATTGCTGCCTTTCAAGGAATAGAAAGAAAGCCATTTCATACTTTGAAACTTTAACCAAGTTCTAAAATAGATTTGATAACTATTTTTTAAATTTGGATTCATGAAGTAACTTTTGAAAAGTTTTCATAAGTGAATAGAAACTGGTTGTCTAAAAAACCTTCACAGTCTGATTCTTTGTGTTCAGAGGAGGATTTGAAAGTACCAATATTAAGGCATCACTGTTATTTCCTCTTGAAGCAAGTGATAATCAAAAATTGTTTTGAGTATTTTAACAAATATAATTACGAAGTACTTCCCAAGTTTAAGTAATTTTTGAGATATTTTTCAAGAAAGCTAAACTTATTATTAAAAATAATATAACGTGAAATTATAAATTTTCATATACAAGTTATTTAATTCACTCACTTGGCAAGCAAGGCATTCACATCAGAAACGTTGAATTCTGGGGTAGAATCATCGTTTATGTCATCATCATAATTTTCTTCAGAAATTTTATCTACATCAATCTTTCTGAATGCAGCATTTTTGGCTAATTTTTCTACCTTGGCCATTTTTAATTTTCAAGTTACAATTAAAACGGACCTAACTTCCTGGTTCACGTTGCTTATTTATTTTATTCAAAGCCAAGTTTACATAGAAAGCTCATATTTCTTATATAAGCTGAACAATCAGTCTGTTGCAAGTTTTAGTTTTTTAAAATAGAACTTCACGAATTTTGAAGAAAAATTTTATTTGAAATATATTTTTTATACAAAAATAACAAGTTCACAAACAAATATTTTCAAAATTTAAAAAATGGAAAACTAAGATTTCTGAAAAGTTTCTGAAAAGTTTCTAAAAAATCTTATAAATGGTATCAGGTAGGACGAGTTGTAGACACATATTGATGGAGAATATCGTAAAGATATTTCAACTGTTCCTGAAATTACAAAAAGTCAATTTAAATTCATTCAGTGAACGATTAATGAAGTAGTTGAAACATTTATACTATAGTAGATTAGATTAGATAAGAATATTGACTTCTGAATCCTATAAATTATATAAATGATATTAAATAAAACAAAGCATTTTGTTATATATTTATTTATACTTATATATTATTTATATTTATATTTTAGTCATATTTGAATTTATTTTTATATTTATATTTAATATATTTATTAATATTAATTATTATTATTAATAAGTATAAAATAATTACCATAAATTTATATTTATAAATGGTTTTATATAATAACTTGAGTAATATGAACATTTCATGTAAAAGATTGAAATATATAATTGAAATGACTACTTGTGAGTTGACGAATTCAGTCCTTCTCCTCTGCACCAGCTTCACCGCGTTGTGCACGTCCACCTCGGCAACGCTCTCCAGCTTGAAAAGGACGTTCAAAAGGGCGCTGAACAAACCACTCTTGTCCGCTCCGTTTCTGAAGGATCATTCAAAGTCCTGGGTTTACTATATTGAGTAATCGAGTAAGGAAGTATTCTTAATATACTCAAAAAGAATATTTACTCTAAAATAATAAAATAATTTTTTTTTAAAAACTAGACAAAATATATGGAAAAACAAAAAAATATATAAAGACACAGAAGCATACAGCGACACAAAAACATACAAAGAAACACGGAAACGTAGAGAGACAATAACGTACAGGCAATGGACCAGAAGACTGCCTTCAGGAACTCTCTGCAGGCATCGCTTCACCTCGGCAGTGAGGGACAGCAAGGAGCCTCTGTGGGGAAAGAAGAACGCTTCAAATATAATGATGCGCTATCTTTGATGAGTAAATCAACAAATCACCAAAAAAAATATTTTTCCTTATACTAGTGAATTTACTGCTTATTGAATGAATAAATGGATGAAAAAATAATAGTACGGAAAGTCAATAAAAAATAAACACGACTCATTAATTTCATTTTGCAAGCGATTTTAGTGAAACGAATCTGCGCACTATAAACTTCCTTTTAACAGATCCCTTTCAGATTCAATAATTTTTAATTGATGTGGTTGTAAATATGAAATCCCAAATCGCATATCCCAGATTACATATCTCAAATCACGTATGCCTAATCACATACCCCAGATGCTAGTTCAAATATTTTTGGTTACATTTTATCTTTAGGGTAGTGTTTCTCATCCCAGCCGATGAGGCGGAAGTGTCGCACGTGGAAGGAGCTGGAGTCCTTGCGCAAACGCTCCTTGACGCTGTCCTCACTCGAGTCGCTGTTGTAGCCTTCGTTCGTCTGGCTACTTGACGTCACACCCCCTTCCGTCTGTGGCTGGAGGAACAGAGGCATGGTTGTGGATGTGAATAAGGATATGGTTGTGGATGTGAAAACAGATTTGTTTAAAAACAACCAGGGGGATGATCTAATCCAATCTAATCAAGTCATAAATATAGCGCTGATCCACACTATTCAAAAGTGCTCGGAGATTTTTCAATATTTTTTGCGTCATGTTAGTTGAGATTAGTGTTACTCAATCCATTTGTTCATCTTATTTCTGCGACTTGGCTTAAGGTGAAAGATTTATCATAGGGAATGTCTTTAAAACCTCAGACTGAGTACATGCGAGCAAGCATCCTGCAGACAATGACGACAAGCTCTGGGCCAGTTCTCGCTAAATCTATGCCTACTATTTAATCTCTATTGACTCGGCATATATGACTAATGCTTAGTTATATACATATATATATATATATATATATATATATATATATATATATATATATATATATATATATATAGATTGTATTAATAATTTTATGAATATAAATATATATATGCGTTACATTGCGCTATATAAATCTCGGCGTCAGATGGACTTGACTCACTGAGACAATACATGATAAACTCTTAATAATGATCACGTGGTGGTGGCTTGGTTACAAGGGTAAGAGGTACCGAGAGGCAGGAGACGTTGAAATCAGAAGCGACAATGTCTTCACTTGAGATCTCGCCTGCGTTCATCACCGCCATCTGGCCGTACCTCTGCACCTGGCCATCATCTGGCCAGTATTTCTGAGGGTGTTTGGGGGTGTTTAAAAGGTGTTTGAGGGAAGTTTGAAGGGTGTTTGAAAATTGTTCAAGGGGTGTTTGAGGGGGGTTCAAAGGGGGTTTGAAGGGTGTCTGAGGGGTGTTTGAAGGGGGTTTGAAGGATGTAAAAAACATATGTTTTGCAGTGTATCAGAACTGCTGAGAAATTTTCAATATGAATTTATGAATAATTTTTAGAAATTCTTGCTTTCATTAAGAGCCAACCCTTTCTTTCTTAGTAACAAAAATTCATAAAACGTTCTTGTAACACCCTCTCAACATTTTCACAACACTCCATGACAAGAGTTTCACGATTGCCACCCTCATCAACCCTCCATGACAACCACCCTCATCAACCCTCCATGACAACCACCCTCATCAACCTTCCATGACAACCACCCTCATCAACCCTCCATGACAACCACCCTCATCAACCCTCCATGGCAACCACCCTCGTCAACCCTCCATGGCAACCACCCTCATCAACCCTCCATGACAACCACCCTCATCAACCCTCCATGACAACCACCCTCATCAACCCTCCATGACAACCACCCTCATCAACCCTCCATGACAACCACCCTCATCAACCCTCCATGACAACCACCCTCATCAACCCTCCATGACAACCACCCTCATCAACCCTCCATGACAACCACCCTCATCAACCCTCCATGACAACCACCCTCATCAACCCTCCATGACAACCACCCTCATCAACCCTCCATGACAACCACCCTCATCAACACCCCATGACAACCACCCTCGTCAACCGGTTCATGCTCCAGCAGGTCGTTAAGCATCACCACCACGTAGCAGTGGTGCTCTTTCACCATCTTCCAAAACGTCTCGAAGTCCTTGGGCAGTGGTGACTGTGTCACTATAATGTCCCGGTGTCCCTTGAAGCCCTGTGTGTGTGTGTGTGTGTGTGTGTGTGTGTGTGTGTGTGTGTGTGTGTGTGTGTGTGTGTGTGTGTGTGTGTGTGTGTGTGTGTGTGTGTGTGTGTGTGTGTGTGTGTGTGTGTGTGTGTGTGTGTGTTTGTGGAAACGAGCACGAGCACAAAGACTCACGACGAGGTGCACTGCGTTGATGTACTGATCGCGTTGAGTTCCCAGTGCTGGCATGAAGTCGTCCACTGATGGGAAGAGGAAAGGAGGGGAGGTCAAAGGGAAATCTTCAAGGTTACAACTTCCTAATTCTCTTGTCTGCACTTTTTGTATATCCTTGATCTTTTTATTTCTTGAAGTTCTTTAATATTGTTATACTGTAGCGTAGAGTCAATAAACTCATGTTGAAAGAATTTGCCAGTCAAAAGGGAGTGAAATGAGCGAGCAACGTAGTAGTTTGGGAGGATGATTGTCTAGCGGTAGTTATAGTTGTTTGCTACGGCAAAGTTGAATGAAAGTACTGTCGAATAAAATATTTGATTTGAGCCTCGAGTGGTTGAATGAAGTTTCAATATATTTGATCAGAGACAATGAAGTGAGAGTAATGAAATAAGATTGGTGAGCACAGCAGGGAACCGACTGGGCAGGATCTTGGAGAACCTGTTGTGTTCCCTGTGATTCATGCCACTGCTGAAACTGTGCTCGTTAAAGTGAGGCTTTGCTGATTCCAGCAACTGCAAGTGTTTATTAACCGGTTGTTGATAAGGAAGTGGTTAAAAATAAGAAATTGGTTATTATTATTATTATTATTATTATTATTATTATTATTATTATTATTATTATTATTATTATTATTATTATTATTATTATTATTATTATTATTATTATTATTATTATTATTATTATTTTATTATTATTAT
>OX387251.1:5428883-5458883 GCA_947562095.1 Branchellion lobata | reverse complement strand
GTGTGTGTGTGTGTGTGTGTGTGTGTGTGTGTGTGTGTGTGTGTGTGTGTGTGTGTGTGGGTGTGTGTGTGTGTGTGTGTGTGTTTGTGTGTGTGTGTGTGTGTGTGTGTGTGTGTGTGTGTGTGTGTGTGTGTGTGTGTGTGTGTGTGTGTGTGTGTGTGTGTGTGTTTGTGTGTGTGTGTGTGTTTGTGTGTGTGTGTGTGTGTGTGTGTGTGTGTGTGTGTGTGTGTGTGTGTGTGTGTGTGTGTGTGTGTGTGTGTGTGTGTGTGTGTGTGTGTGTGTGTGTGTGTGCGTGTGATGTTTTTTTTCTGAAAAATGTGAGTGTGGAGGTTGTTGTTTTCAGGCTTAACTGATATTAATCAAGAAGTCTGTTCATTCTAAAAGTATCTTCAAAATATTTTTCAGGTTTTCTTCAGAATGTGTTCAAAATTTAAAAAAAACTTAAAATGGGTTTAATTTTTTTTCAAACAAAAAATGTTTTTTAAAAACCTTTCCCTCGCATTCAGACATTGTATGGAGCTGTATCGCGTTGTATCGCATTGTATCAAATTGCGTCGAATTATATCTCGATTGACTAGCACTGTATTAAACGCCGCTCACCTTCTGAACGTTGAACTCCCTCACTACGTACTCCTGATAGTTCTCTTCTTTCAGCACGCTCACCGAGATGTTCTTGAAGGTCATCACCTTGGCAGCAATGCCCTCCAGGTCCTTGCAGGGAAAGTACACGGCGCATTTGGGCTGTGGATAGATAGGGTTGGCTGAGTAACTCTCGGCAACAATGAGGGTCGTTTAAAGAGACGTTACCCCAAAACACTTCAAAACCAGAAATTTTTTTGAATGTATTGTTTTAAAAAGAGAGAAATAGAACTGTTTTTGCTCTTCCATATAGTGCAAGCAGAATTTAATCTGATGCATTTCAAAAATTTGTTTTTATTGCGCTGTCAAAACACAGCACTACCACACAAAATGGTGAAATACAAAAAAAGCAATGAAGTACGCCAAAATACTCAACCCATGAAAGCTTCAATAATTACTGAAGAGGGATACAGCCTTGCTGGTTGCAAATTGAATAGGGCCCATTGAAAAGGCCCAATGAGAATGTCAAAAAAAGATTCGCGAAAATTATGTTAGTCTCCCACCATTCCGTCCTCCAACACTTTGGTTAGCATGATTATCTTGTCACTTTTCTGTTCCCACAACATCATCCAAAAGTGATCACACGTTTCCCCCAAGGGACCTGCATTGGACGTTTGGTTCACAATAATTATTAATCGACTTATTTGCTAGATAAACACTTTTCATAAAAAATTACAAAACAAGTTTTCAAGTTAAAAAAAATTCAATATAATAATTAAAATATTTTTAAACTTCAGAAGTTCAATTGACGAACCTTGTGTGGCGATAAATTCATTTTTTTTCTCGAAACCCTGTTTTTTATGTAAAAATAAAATTAATAAACCGATAAAATAAATATTTCTTATTACTTTTCTATATATTTTTATATATTCAGTTTAAAATAAAGCGTTATTGCATGAGGGTGTATTCCTCGTTAGTATAGTGGTAAGTATCCCCGCCTGTCACGCGGGAGACCGGGGTTCAATTCCCCGACGGAGAGTCTTTTTATCATATTTCTATTCTAATTATTTATGTATTTGGTTTATATACTGATTTTTATACGTTTAATATAAAACTTTCTAACGTCGATGTAGCTGGCGTTGATGTAGTCTTCGCTGGCCATCTTCAATTTCACTCTGTCCTCGTTGTCTGCAAACAAACTTTTCTTCAAAACCTCCACTTAATATCATTCTAACCGAACTTAAATTACACTTATTTTTGTTGACCATGTTTAGTGCCATTTTCAGCGTTTGTCTGGATTTGCTTCAATAAAGACTATAAAATAATTTGTAAAAATTGAGTACGGTATTTTGAACTTTTATAATAATTCTACACAACCATGTTATACAATAGGACTCAAAATGAAGGCTAAAAAATAATAAAAACTATTTAAAAAATAAAAATAAAAATAACTAAAAGAATGGTTACGCCAACATGGAAACAACGCAACAACTGCACTTTCAATTTATAAAGTGCAGTTGGCCCATGGTATTCTACCTATACATTCAATAAATAAGTAATGAAAATTTATACATATATATATATATATATATATATATATATATATATATATATATATATATATATATATATATATATATATATATATATATATATATATATATATATATATATATATATATATATATATATATATATATATATATATATATATATATATATATATATATATATATATATATATATATATATATATATATATATATATATATATATATATATATATATATATATATATATATATATATATATATATATATATATATATATATATATATATATATATATATAAATATACCTGTGACTAGTTTGATGCTGGCAACTAAGGTGATGGAGTTAATGCAACCACAACGCAACGACCAATGCTATTGGCGCCAATTAATAGGAGGAACTTCAAGGTTTTTACGTATCAGTTGAGTGAATTGAAAGTGACGAATAACTCAGTTGAGACTTTGATCTCAGTCCTAGGTGGGCATCAACCACAGATAGTAGAAACTCACAGGGCAGAATGTCGCTGTAGCGGTTCTTGGAGGGGTGCATGGCGGCCTCGGAACAACTCTTCAGTCGAGGTCGGTTGGGAGGGGGGAGGGACTGGAATGGTTTGTTCTTATTATTAATTTTTTCATAATTATTTTTTTGTTTATTAAAATTTTTAATGCTTTCTTGATTATTTTTTATGCTTATATGACTATTTGGCTTACGTTTTATGGTAGTTTTCTGTATTATTTAATATTATCATGATCCTGAAGGATAACTTATTTGAAAATAAACTCCAACTTGAAGCGGCATCAAAAACATTTAACTGAATCTTCAACAACAAATTATTACTATAATAAGAATGCAGTAACGAATAGAAGTACAAATAAAGGTGGCCTGCTGAGAAATGAGGATGTGAACTTGAAATTAAACACTGAAAATAAATTTTCATGAACAACATTATGTAACTATTTATTTACAAACTACCAGTAATGAAGTGAAGTAACCTAACGGCTCACATAATTCTCAAGGGGTTGCGAGAAAAATATCAAAAAAAATTAAGTGACAAGTATCGTTGGGGCTTCAAGCCTATGAGGCCTCCCCTTCTAACATCCATGAGAAACTGCCAACTCCCAAGCTGTCATAGTAAACTCGAGTGTTCTATGTACAACATGTTGGAGATAGAGAAGAAGAGGATGGAGAAGAAGATGGAGAAAAAGAAGAAGAAGAAGAAGAAGAAGAAGAAGAAGAAGAAGAAGAAGAAGAAGAAGAAGAAGAAGAAGAAGGAAAAGAAGAAGAAGAAGAAGAAGAAGAAGAAGAAGAAGAAGAAGAAGAAGAAGAAGAAGAAGAAGAAGAAGAAGAAGAAGAAGAAGAAGAAGAAGAAGAAGAAGAAAAAAAAAAAAGAAGAAGAAGAAGAAGATGAAGAAGAAGAAGAAGAAGAAGAAGAAGAAGAAGAAGAAGAAGAAGAAGAAGAAAAAGAAAAAGAAGAAGAAGAAGAAGAAGAAGAAGAAGAAGAAGAAGAAGAAGAAGAAGAAGAAGAAGAAGAAGAAGAAGAAGAAGAAGAAGAAGAAGAAGAAGAAGAAGAAGAAGAAGAAGAAGAAGAAGAAGAAGAAGAAGAAGAAGAAAAAGAAGAAGAAGAAGAAGAAGAAGAAGAAGAAGAAGAAGAAAAAAAAAAATGATGGAGAAGAAGATGGAGATGAAGAAGAAGGGGAAGATGGAAAAGAAGAAGAAGAAGAAGAAGAAGAAGAAGAAGAAGAAAAAAAAAATGATGGAGAAGAAGATGGAGATGAAGAAGAAGGGGAAGATGGAAAAGAAGAAGATGGAGAGAAAAAAAAATAAAATAAAAAAATAAAATGAAAATAAATAAAAAATTAAAAAATAAGTCGAACCAGAAGAGGTGGACAAAAGACAGACCTTGAACTCCTCTTGGAACTCGTGTTTGTTCTTCCTGCGAAGCTTCAGCAGGTTGGGCAAGTCTGCCACTGGCACTGGCTTTGGCTGCCTCTGTGGAAAGTCCTTGATGAGTTCCTCCTCCAACATCGAATGAAGCTTCAATCCATCTGGAAGGGTTGGTTGTTGTAAGGGAGTAGGAGGGGGAGTGAAAGAGGAAGAAGTAGGAAAGAAAGAAGAACAAAGAAAGAAAATAAAAAGCAGATGAAGAAGAAAAATAAAAAAAAATTGGGGGAAAAATGGAGACAAAGAGGACATAATGAAGCATATACTTTTTCGTAACCTCTTCATGAATCATGAAAATAGAAAATTGTATCACTAATTATGAGTGGTGGTTGTGACCTGGTTCATCGTTTCTGAATTTTTTACACCTGGGAAATGTTGAAGTTCGAATCAATATCGTGAAAGATTTTTGAAAAAAATTTCATATGAACATATTTCAATGGAACATTTTATAATAATTGAACATATAGATTGAAACTTGAACACTGACGGGCTGCAGAAGAAGTAGCAGATGAGCAGGATGGCAGCCACCAGCACGAAGAAGCCACCCACCGCCACTCCCACTCCCACCCCTACATAGTCCTTCTCCGCTGCCTTTGTGGTCCTGCTTCCATTTGTTGTTGTTTTTGTGGTTGTAGTTGTTGTTTTGGTGGTGCTGGTAGAAGGGGCTACGGTGGTTGGCGGGACTGTAAACTTTTCAAGAGTTGAGACGGGTCCTTCGGTGCTTGAAGAGCCCACCTGAAACAAGGTAAAACCCAGCAACAGAAGCAGCACATTTATAATGTTTCTGCCCTTTACTTCCATCCTAGAGGATTAGTTCGACCGTAAATGATTGGACAGGTGACTCTCCAAAGGAACACCCGATATTAAAAATGTTCTAACAGCTCAAACATTCACAACCTCAGCATATCACACACAAAATCACAAAATGACACACACACCTATGCTACAACAATAATTTGCAAACTATCACAGGCAGACAATAGAGTTAAATTAGCCACTGTTCGCTCTCGCCGATCAGCCTCTTTTGATGTCCTAGTTGCCTCTAATTACTTCGAAAATAGAAAGAAATTCTCTCCAAATTCATAAAAACATGAAAAATAAAATAACAAAACAGAAAAAAGCTTGAAAGCATAATCACTTCTAAGGATGTCTTCAAGTGCCTGCGTCCCCTTCAGTGTTTTGAACCAAACACCATTGTAAGCAGTGTTTCACAAGCTTAGTCTAAGTTAGGTGCATGTTGGACAGTATGAAATCAGTGCTATAAAAATGTCCCGCTTGGCCTAGTGGCTTCAAAATCAGGGCTAGCATCGTCCACATCCAGACTTTTGCTTAAACTACCCTTCACTACAGTGCTGCGTTTAACAAAATTATAATCTTAGTACGGTTCAAAGTTGGCTGTAGACAATATGGTTAAAAAAAGCTTTCTGATTAAGTGAAAAATACATCTCAGAGTGCCTAATATAATTCAAACTCGAAGTTGGATTACCTAACACAGTTAGAAGTTTTTTTGTAGCTGTTCACAGCTACGAATTAGAATTTTTGGGTATTCTAAGCTAATCCAACATTGCACCTATGAAACACCTTTTAGCTACGGTTCAAAGAAGCTTTCCCAAGATTTGTGGTCATGAAGCTTTGATGGACTAATGTGTTCATGAAAACACTCACCATTATAGTGTGTTTGCTTTTTCAAAAATCAAAACAACATAAAAAACATATAAAAATAAGTTTAATCTTAGCTTATCAGTAATCTCTGATGAATACAGCTCAAAAGCAGCCGATCATACAGGACTGAATTTTAATGGGAGACGTCTGCTTTGAGACTTATTTATTGAACTAAACAATGAGCTTGTTTGTATATACTTTCAGCATGTTGATCAGTCTTTGTATATACTTTATGTTTTTTTATATTGTCGAAGATTTCAATTCGCACAACGTGAAGTAAGTCTAGGTAACCTACTTTCATCTTTGTCAAGATGCAAAATGATTGAAACAATTATCCTTTATTTTTTTAGAAAAATAAAATATTTCACAAAAATTGAACGAATTTCGCTTCATAGCTTGCAAAAATATATCTAGAAAAACAAAAAACAAAATTAAGAATACAAAACAACTCCACGAGCTCACGTACTCGTAACTTCATTGCACCGACATACATAATAACTGATTCTCACATAAAAGCTATATGATTGATATCTGTAAAAACGTGAGCAGAAAAAAGTGTTCAAAAAATCAACAAAAGACTTGATTTCAGTTTAAAGTTGTTGTCATAGGTACAATCACTGCGATATATTCATAAGCACTTTCATATTTTCACACACGATGACTGCTATGGAAACGACCTCTACATCAGGGATGTTCGAAGACTACAGAATGCTTTTAAAGCTGCCGACCGAACAATAAATTAATACATGGTTAAATAGTTGATTATTACGTTATTGAACGACTACCCTTGAGAATCAAGCACTATGATCACATGACCAACAGGCAATCACCATTGTTAAAATATCATTATGGCCTAAAAGACACCAAAAGAGAGATGGCACGCAGAGGTTCAGAAGGCGCTCTGTGTGCACTGCACCAAGCGTGGCGAGTCGAAGGAGTCTGAGCAGTCGTCGAAGTCGGAGTCATCGGCGTTGAGAGAAACGCTGTCGAGAGCGCCCATGAGTCGGTCCTCGTAAAAAAAGTCCACAACGCCATCGCTAGTTGAGTCGGAGGGTAGTGGTTGAGGCAGTGCTGAGTGGTAGGACTGGAGTGGGGGTGGTTGTTGAGCCGGTGGCGACGGTGCTTGTCGCTTGTAGACGCCCTCGCAGCCCTCGGTGCACACGTCGTTGCATCTGGCCTCCCGGTAGCTGCTCAGCAAGCTGCCGCCACTCTTGCGATGCCTGCGGGCATGTTTAAGCGAACGGGAAGATTGCATGAGTGAAGGTGACTCAATGTCTGGGGGCTTTTTGAAGAAGCTGAAACCATAATTAAATGAAAAATAAAGGAATTATTAGAGAATTGAAAAAGAGTAAGAAGAAATATATAATTTTTTCTCCGGAAGTTGTCACTTCCATTGATCTACAATATCGTGGCTTTGGAGCTGATTCAACAACATCAAAGCAAAAAAGAACAAAAATTGGTCTTTCAAAATTATTTACTAGTAATGTAATAATAATTATTATAACCTTTAGTGTTATTTCTACTACTACTACTTCTACTATTGTTGACATAGCATCCGACTACCCACCTAGATAGCTTGAGCGTGAATAGATAGTTGTGGTTAGTGGCATAGTTGGTGTAGTGGTTGATGTGGTTGGTAGTGTATTTGGTGGATTGATGGGGGTTGTTGTGGGTGGAATGACGAATAGAGGCGGGTGTTTCTAATTGCCTGGAGCTCCTTCGACTGTCGGGAGTGCCTGTAGAACATCAATTTATGTTATACTTTTAATTAAATCAAGTTTACACAGAAATAAATAATTGATAATTAAACCATTTATTAATCATTTAAAAAGAATCAATTGGAACTGAAATTAAACGATATTATTCATAATTCAAAGATTATTATTGCTTAAAACTGTGGAATGCTTGAACGGAAAATTAGGGCTAGTAGGGTTGTGTTGACGAAAGGTTTCTTCTCCCGCAAGCCAATAAGTTAACGACCACTCGATTGAAAATTTTGTTTAATTATTGAAAATGAATATAAATTATTTACTTAACTAATTAATGTAACTGTTCATTGGTTGGTTGAATGATCATCGGAGTAAATGTTTAATTAATCTGTTATATTATCTAGGAAGAATGTTCAAGTAATCCATTGAGGGGAACCTTCGATGGAGATAAAGGAAGACTTATCTATAACTTGCTCTTTCTTGTCCTCCAATAAACTGCAGACGTCTGTGGAGAAGAATGAAAGAAGAATGGAGGAAGAATGGAGGAAGAATGGGGGAAGAATGAAGGAAGAATGAAGGAGTAATGAAGGAGTAATGAAGGAGCAATGAAAAAGAAATGAAGATGGAATGAAGGAGGAATGGAAGATGAAGTAAAAAAGAATGGAAAAAATGAAGGAGGAATGAAGTGAAATAAAGACCCTTCAGAAAGTGCCAGCCAGTATAAAATTTCGATTAATCACCTTATCTCAACCCACGCACCATCCCCTCATTTGAGTCATCCAAACAGCCCATGTCGAACCCACTCAACCACCACTAAACCAACCAACCAATCAAAAACCAACCAATCAAGTAGCCAATCTAGCAGCTGACCAAGCAATTAGTAAAATACACTCAAGCAAGCAAGCAAACAATCCAACAAACCACCCAACAAACCAAACAACTAATCATCCAACAAACCAACTAACCAGAAAAACAACCACCCACCCAACCATTTAGACGATTCTGTATCACGTGACGATGCTTGCTGACGTCACATGAGACGATCCTCTTGAGTTGATGACAACAGTTCACCTTCTGCTCCACCGTTTCCGCCTGTGAAGTGACGGGAGGAGAAAAGTGAGAGGTTTTGAAGAGGGATGGGAGAAGGTTTGAAAGGGGAAGAAGGAAGTAATATGGTATTGGGTGAGGTATATGAGAATAAAAATGAAGAAAACAAAAAAGAAAAAAAATACACGAAAGAAGAATGAGAATAAAAGAAGGAAGTAAAAAAGAAAAGAAAGAACACAAATACCGAGGTTTAAAAAAGGAAATAGGAGGATAGAAGGAAGGAAGCAAGAAAAAAGAAAAAAAGGACGGAGTAGGTGAGCAGCGGGAGAGGAGAGCGGTGTCTCCAGGCCGCGTAACTACTTTACTGCATTAGACCTCATTGCACCGTATTATGTTGCAGGGTAATGCAATACACACGTGGATTTTATACGAAATTTTGGAGTTGAAAGCTCTCGTCGAATTTTATGTCTCTTTAATGCATTGTTATTCATAATAATACAGACTAACCTATTTTAAAATTATACAGACTAATTTTAAAATTTTGCATTGAGGTATTTTAAATTACCGTATTATAAGGTATTTTTGAATACTGTTTTATAATGTATTTATGTGTATTTAGTATAAAATATTTTATTTATTTTACAACAACGTATTGTGAGCAGACTTCAGTGTTCTGTGGATTGAGAAATATATTGTACCCAAATATATATTTTTTAATTTGGTGTATTGTATTTCAGGGTATTGCATTGCATTGTACTTTGTTGTTCTGCACTGCAGACCTGTAGCCTGGCGAGGACGGAGGGGTTGAGGGTGGAAATGAGGACGAAGCAGGTGGGTAGGCTTGGAATCTCTTCTAGTAACAGCGCCTCTGCCGCCTGGGTGTGACACGGTGGTGCTGATAGTAGTTAGGAATGGATGGGTGGGTGGATAATGCGGTTCATATAGAAGGAGAAAAGAGAAATAGGGTTTGTATGAATGAATAGAAGGGAAAGATGGTATATAAATGAATAGATGTGATAAAAGGCAATTACGGTGGCTGGAAGAAAATTGTATTAATATGGGTGGACGACTATTGTGGTGACTGCAAACCTTCGGTTATGCCACTACGCCTTGTTACTGCATGGCCACGATTAAATATGGGATTGGAAATAAGATAAATAAATAAAAAAATCATAGGAAAGAATACAAGGCGATGCTCAACCACCTTGTGTTTCTCCTCTCAACAATATATGTCATAAACCCATGAAAAAACCATCCTTTCGACTAAAATCACCATAAAACAGCGAGAATAAGAGGAATCAATGAAATGTTATAAATTCACATTCGCTATAACGCCATGAGCTTGCCGCTACAACACAACGAATGAAAAGCTAAAATACCTCAAATGACTTAAAAGAACGAATTAACCACCAAACAACAATATATAACCACCACAAAACAACACACAACCACCACACAACAACACAATCAAGCAGATAATACATAAAAACACAATGCATAGAAGCCTAAAACCACAAAACGACCAAAAAACACACACGACCTCAATTCGAAATTATGATGGGAATTTCCTTAAGTAAAATAGAAATATTTCACAAGCAAACAAGGACAGAAAAATCAGTAGAGTCCAACTTCCACCATAATAATTACATAATTACCTTTTTGTACAAGGCCCTTCAGACCAACCCAGCTCATCCACCCCTTTATACACCCACTTCTCATCCACCCATCCATCCATCCCCTCATCTACCCATTCAGCAACCTTCTCCTTATCTACCCAGCCACTCCCTCACCTCGAAAAAAACCTTCACCATGTGTTTGTTCCTGCTCCTCTTCCTGCTCAACAGGACTGCCCTCGAGAAGACAAACAGGTGCAACATCCCTCCAAAGCCCTCTGCACGCAGCTTGTCCTGAAGAAAAAGAAGAGAAGGAGGAGGAGAAGAAGAAAAATAAAAAAAATGAAGAAAATGAAAAGAAGGAAGAGAAGAAAGTGAAAAAAGTAAAAAGGATTTTGTGTATGAAACCTTAATGGCAATTATTATAATTTCGTCATGTTTTCACTAATTTTAGTTTTTGTGAGCACACACAAACAATTGAAAAAAAACAACCAAACAAAAAAAACAAACAAAACCTTGAAAAGAAGATCGCCAACGTCAGCTGTTTTCCCAAACTCCTTTCTTTTCTGTCTTTCTTCCACTCTGTCCTTCTCCTTGTCCTTGTGTTTTTCTTTGGGTGTATGCGTAGTTCCCCGTTGTTTTCTGAGTGTGTTTGTCTGGTTGATGTTCTTCATGACTTGAGTCATGCTTTTGAGGGCTTCTCTGGCACACTCCACTGGATGCTGAGCCGATGAAGAAGTAGAGGAAAGAGAAGACGATGGTAATGATGATGATGACAATGCCGTTGGTAGCTGGAGCGTAACTCTATGTGGTGATAATGAAGAGGAAGAAGACGATGATGGTGGTGGTGGTGGTAACGATGTGGTTGTTAGTTTTCCTAGTGGTGATGGTTTGCGAGCTGTGACAACTTTTAGTTGTTGTAGAGATGATGATAAGGATGAGGATGGGGTGGAGGAGGACGTTTTTTGAGCTTTTGAGCTTGAAGGAGACGAAGATGAGGAAGATGATGATTGCTGCACATGCTTTGATGATGATGAAGAGGAAGATGAAGATGAGTAGCAGTTGATGATGTTCTGAAAACAATAATACACGTTGCTGTGATAGAAATGAGCTTCCAAGTAATCAATGGGAATTTTAATCCTAATTAATATTTAAAAATTGATAGAAAAATAACAATGGTAACGTTTATCATGAACATAACAGTGATAATTGATAGTTATTGGAAGCATATGAGTAAAAATGACCCCAAAAAGGTGATAAGAACACATTAGTACAAGCAAGAAAATATATTTTGAGCATATTTTCAAGGAAATATGTAACTTGAACTGATATTACAATCTTGAAGGCTAATGAAGATATATCAGCTAATTAAAAATCCAATGATGGGAAATTATATAGGAAAACTGTTTTGAAAAGAATAATTGAAAACGATAAAAACCTTTTTAGAAATATAACAAAAATAATAAAAAAATTTTAATTAATAAATAACTTAAATTCTACTCTGTTTCAAGTATTTCGAGTTTTTTTTCTTTTTTATTAGAATTTTCTATTATGTATTTTTATAACCAAATTTTAAATTATTTTTTAATTAAAGTTTTTAATAGGTTATTTCAAAGGTAATTACCACCAATTCTATTGTTTCATTTATTTCATGAGTGCACGACCCTAATGAGGGCGGTGTTGCTTGCATTGGTGTGGGAGTTGGTGCTAAAGACACTATCTTGAAATTGGATGGTTAAAAATAGTGAATTAGTTAATATGAACAAAATATGAAAAAAGAAGCTGAATACAATGAAAAACTGAGCTAAAAAATCATAATTTAAAAAAAAAAAAAAAAATAATAATAATATGAAAAAAATGAACAAATAAAAAAATTGAAACGAAAAAATATATTATTATAAACAAGTGAAAAAATCAAAACGAAGAGAGGTAAATTTATTAATATTATTTGGGATTTAATATTGATTCAGCAGTTGAAAGTTGAAAGTAAATATGGATATGGATAATAATAAATCTCCGAAAGAGCAAAGACTTATATCATAGATTTAATAAAGGTAGATAGAAACAGCAACATCAACAACAACAAAAACAATAACAAAAACCACTATGTTCTTGACGTGAGGCACAAAATAGGTAGATTTAATGAGAAAACACTTTGGGTAGAAAACATAGATAAGGAAATAATGTGAAATAGTTAAAAAGACCCTTAAACACGAAAATAAACGCGCGCCACTGTTTTACGAAGACACCTTAGTGGATGCTTGAAGCACTTGGGATCCATTGAGATTAATGCTTGATGGTGCAACAATGGTGAATCTACCTTCTTCTTCCCTCTCCCTTCCTCAATTCCTCCTTCCTCTTTCTCCCTTTCTTTATTTTTTTTCCTCCTACCTTCTCCTCCCTTACTTTTTCAGTCCTCTCCCTGCCTTCTTTTTTTCAGTCCTCTCCCTGCCTTCTTTTCCTCATCCTCCCTCCTCCACACGGAACCATCTTTTACAACTCCCGTTAATGACACACTCCTCAGCACCTCTAATTGGAAATAAGTAGCATTTTTATTACCATCCTCACTACTGCTACTACTACTACTACTACTACTACTACTACTACTACTACTACTACTACTACTACTACTACTACTACTACTACTACTACTACTATTACTACTACTACTACTACTATTACTACTACTACTACTACTACTACTACTACTACTACTTCTTCTTCTTCTACTACTACTACTACTACTACTACTATTACTACTACTACTACTACTACTACTACTACTACTACTACTACTACTACTACTACTACTACTACTACTACTACTACCACCACCACTACTACTACTACTACTACTACTACTACTACTATTACTACTACTACTACTACTACTACTACTACTACTACTACTACTACTACTACTACTACTACTACTACTACTACTACTACTACTACTACTACTACTACTACTACTACTACTACTACTACTACTACTACTACTACTACTACTACTACTACTACTACTACTACTACTACTACTACTACTACTACTACTACTACTACTACTACTACTACTACTACTACTACTACTACTACTACTACTACTACTACTACTACTACTACTACTACTACTACTACTACTACTACTACTACTACTACTACTACTACTACTACTACTACTACTACTACTACTACTACTACTACTACTACTACTACTACTACTACTACTACTACTACTACTACTACTACTACTACTACTATAACCAATAAAAACTAATAATTTATATAAAATCTAAAATAATAATTTATATATAATTCACAACACTAATTCGTATTATTTTACTCATATTCACTTTGCACCACCATCTTTTTTTTTTATACACAATTTTTCTTTTTCCACCCTTCTTCCTTCTCTTCTTCCTCCTCTTCACCTTCAAAAAGCACCTAATGCAGAAGTCACCTTTTGAGACGTCAGTCCCAGGGGCAACTAGTTGAGATAACAAACATCATTATCACGTTACAAGCGCACTCGTACACAGTGCATGGACACGCTATGGAAACCTAATTAACACAGTTAACTATGAGATATAACAAATTTATAAATGTAACGCGGTTAACAATAAAAATACCACAGCCTAATAAAAATTAACACAGCTAGCGTTAACATTATGGAGAAGCAATTAAGAGTAACACGGATAGCGAGAGTAACAACACAAACAATCATAACAGACACAAATAACACACCAACAATCGGGTGCAGCACACAACGCTCAAGTGCAACAGCTTCATATAATGGTGTGGATGAAGGTATTCATGGGCATTAACCAGGGGTTTCGAATGTTGCGTGAAAGATGAGTATAATCATTAGGCATTGACTTCTGCATGACTCAATGCAGGGGCGAACTAGAAACAGTCACAAAGGAAGGTTTGAGAGCCTGCTACATTATTATGCGTCCAAGTTCAACGTAAAAAAAGATGTGAAAGATAATACGACGCAATACTACATCGAATATAAAAGTTCAGAAAAGCAACAAAGCTGATAAACACGCTTACAGCATATTTCGCTTCAAAGCAACAGACTGGTGTGGAGTACAATGGCAATAACGTAATACAAAACCATATGAAAACTAAACACTGCAACAATACCCACAACAAAAGCAACAAAACCACAATAAAAACAACAAAAACAACAAGGCCAGACTGAAAACACAAACAACCATTTGAAAATACAAAATCCATGAAAACAAGGATGCCAAAATCAAACGAAGGTGCATGGAAGCAGGATGCACCTTCTATACTTTATCTTTGGTTACAGTGTGGCAGTTTCTGTCTGCTCTTTTCAATTACTTTATTAAAAATGTTTGCATTAACAAGTTGAATATTTAATTTTCAAACATTAGTTATAAGTAATATATAAAAGTTGTGAAACGGTTTGTTTATCCATGAGTTAGTTTGTTCCGGTAACGAAGAATCAGCTGCCATTTTTAGTTTAAAATGAGCAAGTGTGGCCTGAAATTGTCAACCTTTTTCTGTGTAAAATTTTCTGTGATCATGCATCATGGCTGAGAGAAAAGTGGAAGAGAAGAACTGTTCCTTGATCCCTACATCGGACTCATCTCACAAGAATGGAACATTCTTCAGCTGTCGTTGGATGTGATTGAAACAATTTTTATAGTTTACTTTTTATCGTTATATTTTGATCATGTAGTAAATTTTTCTCTTATCTTAGACTTCTCGTAACGAAATTTTTCGTTGGTTTGAATGTTTCTGAATTTTGATTTGTTGCCATTCTTTGTGCCATTTCTGGCAACATCAAGCATTTTCAATAGTCTTCCATGTGATTATAAGCTATGGTTGATTAAAAATTTTTGAGGTACATTGATTTGATTCAATGGTCAATTTTGCTTCTCATTTTCACCTTGGGTTTTTTAATGAAATCACAGTTTTGTAAATTTGGCTTTGTTCCTTTATTTTGTTTTTTTGACATTCATTGTAAGGTTTCTTGTAACAGTAATAATTCTTTAGTAGTTTTTTGACGTGAATATTATAAATATTTGATTTTTTAAAATTTGATTCCTTAGTCAATTTTGCTTCCACTTGACACTTTAATCTCTCATGACATTACAGTTTTAGTTAATTTGTTCTTCATTTCCCGTTTTACTTTTTTTTGTAACATTCTTTGTAAAATGAACATTTTCTCAATAGTTATTTGATATGATTGTAAACTAACTAATATCCCTCAGTATTCACTTGATTTAACTCAGACGTCATACTCTCGTCATATTTTTTCATACTTTAAACTTTTGAGGTTTTATCAGTTTGTTTCTATTGTTTATTGTCAATTTTATTTTTATTTCATACTGACTATTCGTAACCTTATGGTATTTTGTTTAGCACCTCTGCGCCTGCGGCATAATCATTGGCCTGTTCCGCTGTAAAGTGTGATCGGGTGAGCCCGGGTTTGAGTTCTAAAAGCGGAAATCAATTAAAGTACAGATGCCGTTCTAGAGAGTCCAGTCTTCTAGTAGCCCACAGCGAGTAAAACCGTTTCCATGAGAGCACCTTTGAGCATAGTGCTAATAAGCGAGTTATGAATACCTTGATAAGATTGGATTAGAGATCACAAGGACGCTTTGAAGAGAAGAGACCGAGTGCATTGAAATTCAATACGCTCCCTCAATGCATTTCAAAGGCTTCAGTTACGTATTGGTGGTCTGATGCACGTGGTTTCCAGAGAACAGATGTTGCATGTTGTTGCTGGTTATCAGATGTTGCATGTTGTTGCTGGTTATCAGACGTTGCAGGAAAATTTTATAAGAGTGTTACCTGGTATATACGGATATAGGTAAACCAATACACACACGCATTTATTTATTTATTGTTATTGAGAATTTCAATTCTACACGGCCAATCAGTGCAAAACGAAGAATGACGTTGTGAGAACAGACCTGCAGGAAAAGGTGGTACTTAGAGATGCGCTGGATGGGCTTGAGGAGAAAGGAGGCGAGGGGAAGTTGGTGCTGTAAGGAGTTCTGCAGGGAGGTGAGAAGGTTCCTTGCGCCCGTTCTGTTCATGCACCTCGCTAGTGCTTCTAAGCATCTGTGTGTGTGTGTGTGTGTGTGTGTGTGTGTGTGTGTGTGTGTGTGTGTGTGTGTGTGTGTGTGTGTGTGTGTGTGTATATATATATATAATGAAAAAATTGGAATATGAACTTTTCAAAATGAAAACACCCAGAATGCTTTTGAAATATTCAAAGAACTTGAGTAATTTCTGAAGTGATGTTTTGTAGATTGGAAGAGATGGAAAAGTGATTGTGAAGACAATGTTGATTGATAGGGAATACTTTTTTATGTTAACTCACTAACATGAATTTGAAGAATATGAAGTTAAAAAATGAAAAAGAAATAAAATTAATAATGGTCAAAAATGAAAATTGAATTTGAAAAATAAATAACAAAGAAATTAGTTGAAAACGACAAACAAAATGAAATTTAAAATGAAATTTTTAAATAAGAATTAGAAGTGAAGATTGGAATTTAATTAAAAGATTGAAGTGGAGCAGTAGGCACAAGCACTCAGACACTCAGTTATGAAAGTTATAAGGCACTCAATCACTTTGGTGTTGTCATAGAGACAGAAGATGGTGAGGTGGAGAAAGATGATTGAGGCAATCATAAGATGGGAAATATAATTGAGAATGGCAGAGGTGATGGCGAGAAAGAAGATGGCGAAGTGATATTTTTGGTTGGTGTAGACATATATATATATATATATATATATATATATATATATATATATATATATATATATATATATATATATATATATATATATATATATATATATATATATATATATATATATATATATATATATATATATATATATATATATATATATATATATATATATATATATATATATATATATATATATATATATATATATATATATATATATATATATATATATATATATATATATATATATATATGTGTGTGTGTGTGTGTGTGTGCGTGTGTTTGTGGTTTATAAAAATAAAGTGTGAACTAAATTAATAATAAAAATAATAAAATAATAATAATAAAGGAACCCAACAGTAAATTTAATTTGTAAAGTGCCGATACTAAGAAGGTTTTGAGGATTATGAACAAGTTGGGATAAACAGCGTATGTTTGGCAAACAGAGTATATTTTCATAAACAGTCTTATGTTTACACTTTGTTGCTTGCAAGATGAATGAGAGGATTGAGTGGTGTGTTGGAAAAACGCCACTCATAATGCATACGTTTCCATTTTTCATGTTCATAAAAATGTTCTGTTCAAACATTGTCAGCGCAACATCATATGTAATTAAATTTTTTCATAATCTACTGTTGCCTCCCTGTATTCACAAAACGGTCTCTTGGAGTGATGCAATGTTCCTCAAACTCAACCCTTCTAGATTTTACCTCATACACTCCGGCAAGCCTCTTCTACCTCTTGACTTTCTTCTCTCAATTGACATTTCAACAACCTTCACCCCCCCCCCCCTTCTTCCCCCATCCATAGTTTTATTTTCATCCATCCTTCACTTTTAATTCTTCTCTTTCTCTCATACCAAAAATAAAATCTGTAGTCAAATCTACTTTTTTTTAAATTTTAGCCGTAACAAACAACTGAAAATAGAAAACCACCCTTAAATTATTGGCTTCTTCGTTGATTTCATCCCGTTTTGACTATTGTAGCTCCATACATATTATTCTTTTTGACACCGCGCTACACCCTCTTGACTAAGTTGATAATGGTGTTGCTAGCTTATTTTCTGGCACTCTCAAGTTCTCACGCACAACTCTTGTTTATCCCTCCTTACACTAGTTACCTTTTGAAAAATAATTTTTTTTCAAAATTTACACACGTGTTTGAAATTATAATAAATCACCCACCATTTATTTAACGACTTAAACAAATGACAACATCGCAAGAAACTCATATCTTCCACGCATTTTCACCTTTTAAAATACCTTTCAACCATACACTAAATCCGCATTCTCTATCCTCCTATGAGACTCTCACCCCTAGCCTTACTTCTTCCACATCTCTACTTAACTTTTCTTGAGTTAATAAAGCCTTGTATACTTTTCGACAGAGCGCTGCTGATAGTATTTAATCCGTATCATTAAATAGTATTTTATAAATATTTTGAAACTGTTATGAACAAAGTATTGATAGACGTGATTCTTGAAGCACACTTTGCTGGAGCAAAAAGGCAGTGAGTGGCACGACAAGGTGTGATAGTGCAAGCAAGAATAATTTTCAAGATTACATTGTGAACATTCAAATCTCCATCCACCTCAACACCAACCCTCTTATACAACTTCATCCAACAACTCACACCGAAATGTTATCAACAATCTACCACAAACAACATCTACAAATGAGCTTTCAGAAATGCATATCTTGCTATCTAGGACTCCCTGCCACCTATGATAATAAATTCCACTTCACTTTCTTCTTTGAAATCGAAATTATAAACATATTTAGTCAAAAAGCCTATAAAAATTAATATCTGATTGTCTTAATGCCTCAGTTGCTTGCTTTGACGCTTCAAAAAGTTAATTTATTATTATTATTATTTTTAGTATTATTATTATTATTATTATTATTATTATTATTTTATTCATTTGACAAATTATTCCTTTCAGATTTTAATTTGTCCTTTTTAATTGTTGCTCATTTCAGTGTGAACCAATCAATTTCTACTGAGTATTTTTCAGTTATGATTAACAATTTTTGAGTTTCAACTGTTTGTTCATATAAGTTTCCGCCTTAGTTTTTGAGTTTTTGTTTTTTTAGTTAATTTTTAGTTATGTATTTTTTACCGATTTTATAATTTCTAAACTAATAATAAAGAATTAATGAAGTTTAATAAAATTGAATAATTGTTAACATTCTACTTAATGACCAGTTTAATGAAGTACCACAAAAATGAATGAACCTTGGATAGTTGGAGCAGTAGGTGGAGTAGAGGAGGAATTTGTGGTGGTTGCGAGTGAATGCTGCAGCTACCAGAGCGACATCACTGCCACATCGCTGCAACTCCTCCAACAAACTTCTTCATTGGTCAATTAATCAAGTATTGAACCAAGCATCAAAAATAAGTTGATAAACAATTTGATCAAAAGGTTGGGTTGATAAATATGATAATTAAACAGTTAATAAAACAAAGCTATTAATCCATTTGCACATTCAAGAATCTCCAAGTAACTAATCAGTCAATGAAGCTTAAGTCAACAACTCCCTCAAATCACATCTCTTAATCTTTCAGGCACCATCAACCGACTCATTCATCAATAAAAGTGATGAAAACTTCTAGAACACTCAAGCATTCATTGAGACAAGCCTTATTGAGTGGCTTATTGGATATTTGAGTAATTAAAAAGCCATTATTATATTTAATGATAATAGTCATCAATTGTTATAATTCTTTTGATGCATTGAGTATAAAGATGAAAACAAGAAAACCATTAATGATAATGGTTGCCAAACTTTTGCGAATTCTAAGTTAGCGCTATACAAATTTGAAAATTAAATTAACTTTGTACAATAAACTTGAAATGAGTGGAAGACAGACTGGTTGAAAGAGCAGAGTGAAGTGATGTTTGAAAAGATTTCCAAGCACTCTCTGCGGCTCACCTGTGGGTCTTTCCGCATGGGAAGCAAATAGCCCTGAGAGAAAAGTGACGTTCATTTTCAAAGTTAATAAATAACAAAGTAACTTCATTGTGATTTCAAGTTAACATAACTAAGTGGAGTTTGAATCACTCACGTTGATAATGTCATGAAGATGGTTCACATATGACTGTTCGGTTTCCAGAAGTTCGTTTATAATATTTCGAATTGACGATTGCAGAGTCGATTGAGCATTTTTGGTTCTCTCATCCGATAGACAATGGTTTAAAAATTGGTCGTAATAATACTGATAAAAGTTGCATAGGCTCGAAGACTTAACTAAAGCTGGTCCAAAAGTGTTTGCAAGATAAGGTTCGCTAGAAAATCTTACAAGAAACTGCCGAATTGGCATTTCGTCTGAAACACAACCTTCCAAACTGCCACACAAACTACTGCTAAAACATATTTTTTCTGCTTTCTTAACAACGGTCGCTTGTGAACTACCGGAAGAGTTGGATGCCTGACTCAAAGGTCGATTCTTTGAGTTTTCAACGTTTAGATACATTTTTTATGTATTAAAAAATTTGAACTCCATGAAATTGTTTCTGAACTGATCCTATATTATGAAAAAATGCGGTAAAAAGAGAAAACCAACACAGCCATAAAAATGGCTGAGTGTAAAAGTTAACGTTTATATATTATACATGTTTTCTTGAATCGCTAAGAACGAAAACGCTTTATGTCCTTGGTTTAGAGGAAAAAACCAAATGATATACTGTTAATTCATATAACAAATATTCATTCAAAAGTATTTGGTATTTGAGCTAAATAATAAAGGGACTGCAATTTTTTAATTTGTGAATGTGCATCTTCTCAGAATTGACATAAAGCTTTTACATTATCGCCAGATGTCTGTAGCTTTGGAATTTTTATGTCTGTCTCTGTTTTTATATGAATAGAAAGGGAAATAAATAAATATAAATAAATGAATATCTAAGTGTTAGTGTGTGTGTGTGTGTGTGTGTGTGTGTGTGTGTGTGTGTGTGTGTGTGTGTGTGTGTGTGTGTGTGTGTGTGTGTGTGTGTGTGTGTGTGTGTGTGTGTGTGTGTGTGTGTGTGTGTGTGTGTGTGTGTGTGTGTGTGTGTGTGTGTGTGTGTGTGTGTGTGTGTGTGTGTGTGTGTGTGTGTGTGTGTGTGTGTGTGTGTGTGTGTGTGTGTGTGTGTGTGTGTGTGTGTGTGTGTGTGTGTGTGTGTGTGTGTGTGTGTGTGTGTGTGTGTGTGTGTGTGTGTGTGTGTGTGTGTGTGTGTGTGTGTGTGTGTGTGTGTGTGTGTGTGTGTGTGTGTGTGTGTGTGTGTGTGTGTGTGTGTGTGTGTGTGTGTGTGTGTGTGTGTGTGTGTGTGTGTGTGTGTGTGTGTGTGTGTGTGTGTGTGTGTGTGTGTGTGTGTGTGTGTGTGTGTGTGTGTGTGTGTGTGTGTGTGTGTGTGTGTGTGTGTGTGTGTGTGTGTGTGTGTGTGTGTGTGTGTGTGTGTGTGTGTGTGTGTGTGTGTGTGTGTGTGTGTGTGTGTGTGTGTGTGTGTGTGTGTGTGTGTGTGTGTGTGTGTGTGTGTGTGTGTGTGTGTGTGTGTGTGTGTGTGTGTGTGTGTGTGTGTGTGTGTGTGTGTGTGTGTGTGTGTGTGTGTGTGTGTGTGTGTGTGTGTGTGTGTGTGTGTGTGTGTGTGTGTGTGTGTGTGTGTGTGTGTGTGTGTGTGTGTGTGTGTGTGTGTGTGTGTGTGTGTGTGTGTGTGTGTGTGTGTGTGTGTGTGTGTGTGTGTGTGTGTGTGTGTGTGTGTGTGTGTGTGTGTGTGTGTGTGTGTGTGTGTGTGTGTGTGTGTGTGTGTGTGTGTGTGTGTGTGTGTGTGTGTGTGTGTGTGTGTGTGTGTGTGTGTGTGTGTGTGTGTGTGTGTGTGTGTGTGTGTGTGTGTGTGTGTGTGTGTGTGTGTGTGTGTGTGTGTGTGTGTGTGTGTGTGTGTGTGTGTGTGTGTGTGTGTGTGTGTGTGTGTGTGTGTGTGTGTGTGTGTGTGTGTGTGTGTGTGTGTGTGTGTGTGTGTGTGTGTGTGTGTGTGTGTGTGTGTGTGTGTGTGTGTGTGTGTGTGTGTGTGTGTGTGTGTGTGTGTGTGTGTGTGTGTGTGTGTGTGTGTGTGTGTGTGTGTGTGTGTGTGTGTGTGTGTGTGTGTGTGTGTGTGTGTGTGTGTGTGTGTGTGTGTGTGTGTGTGTGTGTGTGTGTGTGTGTGTGTGTGTGTGTGTGTGTATGTATGTGTGTGTGTGTGTGTGTGTGTGTGTGTGTGTGTGTGTGTGTGTGTGTGTGTGTGTGTGTGTGTGTGTGTGTGTGTGTGTGTGTGTGTGTGTGTGTGTGTGTGTGTGTGTGTGTGTGTGTGTGTGTGTGTGTGTGTGTGTGTGTGTGTGTGTGTGTGTGTGTGTGTGTGTGTGTGTGTGTGTGTGTGTGTGTGTGTGTGTGTGTGTGTGTGTGTGTGTGTGTGTGTGTGTGTGTGTGTGTGTGTGTGTGTGTGTGTGTGTGTGTGTGTGTGTGTGTGTGTGTGTGTGTGTGTGTTTGCGTGTGCGTGCATATGTCCACTTCGTCGCTATATAAAGAAACGGAAAGTCCAACATATTCAGTCAATAAGAAAAGAAAAAATTCAAGTTGTGTTGAAATATCATACTTTTTTCATAGTTTTTTGAAAGCTCAAAGGATTAATTTAACGCTTGTTACAGGGTTTCAAAGGTATGTCAGCTTTTCTGTGTTTATTAACTTAGTTCGGGAAAACTGCTTTTTGAAACTCAAATCTTTTCGTTGAAATTTTTTATTCTATCAATTTGAACAAAATTGTGAAAAAGGGTATTTATGATTATATTCATTAAAAAAACAACTATAATTGTGTTCTTTTTAGTCATGTGCCAACTTCCTAAAATATTGTAAAAAATAGACTCTAGTTTGAATTAATCACAAATATGAATAAAAGCTGCCTTCAAAAGAGGGTTTAAGGGGGTTGATAGAAGAAGTGACAATGGAAATTTACATAACTGCCGTCACTAACTCCCGTGAGAGGTGGAAAGAAGGCGAGGCGAAAAAAACTGCGCCATAATGAAGCAGCAAGAAGAATCGTATATGGAAAACAGCAATCTGATAAGCTTATTATAAATAAGTCATAAATACTATGGCAGATTCTATCTACATTGACTTTTTGATTTATAAATAAAATTATTCAATGAATATAAACAGACAGTGAGATATATTCCATATTACACCGCGAAACAACGCCTTTATAAATATTTATATGACGAAAAAAAAAGTATACATATACTGAAGCAAAATTGATTTAGACTTGAAAAATGAAGTCAGATGCGGCAGATAAAAGTTCACAGACCCTTGTAAATAAAGAAAAAAAACACCCAGTAGCTTTTGCAATTTAAAGTGATTTTTCAACGTGTCAATGACAGCTCGTTCGAGATTGTAAGAATGAAAGAGTAGAATCTCTCGAAAACATTAAAACAAAAGATTGATTTAAAATAAATTTAAGAAATTTCGCCTTTGCAAATTTTTATCAGAATCGTCCGAATCGATTGGGAATTTGATAGAGCTGACCTGTTTGCCTACTCTGTGTTGGCGGAACATGTATTCGTAACATCGAGGCAAACACTCCAGCCACGCTCGCACGAGATTATCGCGGACGTATTTGGAAAAAAATAAAAATAAAGCTTTCCATTCTGGATGTTTAACGAGTTAATTTTTTAAACGTTCAATATTCAAAAAGCTAATTCTTTGGAAAAATGTTGGAGTAAAAAAGAAAACGATTCTTTAGCCAAAATGGCTATTCCTTCTGCAAGGAACCTTCATTAAGTAGGACGAACTAAACATCGTTACACGCCATTTGAGGAAAGAAACATCATCACGCACGGCCAAAGTGGATTTTCACGCGAGTTAAGTAACACGAGTGTCTTAAATATCACAGCAGCCATGTTGAAAACGGCGATTACACGAGAATGCATGTCTGCATTCCCTGGCGTACCAGACGTTGATTCTTTATTACCCTCGTTTGAAACTTTCTCACTCTGTTCCTTCTAGAATAAAAACTATTCGTCTTAATTTTTCGCACAAGCTTCTCCCTTTTCGAGCCTTTGCCAGCTCATCAGTCGTTTGTAAGTACTTCCTGCAAGTGATCTAGCGCCAGACCCGGAGATAAAATTAGCCACCCTTGAACATGGCGATGTTTCGGCCGGATATTGCAAATATTCAATAACACTTAATGGTAGAGTTTATTATGTTAGTTTTTGGGCGGTTTTACGAGTTTTCATTTTTATGCAGAGAGGGGACACGAAGCGTTTGTCCGCAGAAACATTTCAGCCAACTCGCGAAAGCGTTCAGTTCATGAGAACAAATCTTTTGTATTTCAGGAAGGTAGAAACATAGCAGGCAGATTAAGTATTCGAAGGAGCCTGGGAGAGCGCATTGAAGCATCCATGTGCTTCAAGTGCCTCGCAAGACATTGAATGTAGGCGTCGGCATGAGGGAAGAGTTAAACAATTTACAAAGAAGTCGGTGAAAATTAACCAAAAGTTGTTTATATAAAAACAATTTCTGGAATTAATTGTTTCGCATGAAAGATCGAGAGAAGGAATAAAGAGTGCAGATAAGGGGGTGGGCTGGCAGGCACGCAGATAGCATCAACAAGCTGCACAAGGGTGAAAGGCATGCCATAAAAACAAATGAAAGACCCACCAACCATGCCCCGCCGCAAGAGCAGCTCATTGAAAAAATTATTGTTAATTTATGAAGTTATAAATGATTTAATTAATTAATTTATTATGAATTAATGAACGAAGTTTTGTAAATCCCTCGTCTCTTCTGACTCAAGAGGAGGCTTGCGGAGTTCCAAAGGCAATGAACGGAGGTGATTGGAGGCAGATTAATCGATTGGCGTGGCTTCATTGTGCTTTGATGTGGTCCCATTACTTGCTCCATTACTTGCTCTTCTCTTGCTCTTGCTCCTCTTCCTCCTCCTCACCATCATCATCTTCTTTTTTTATATTATTTTTTTCTTTTCTGTTGTTTTTTTTTATTTCTTCTTTTTTCTTTTTTTAAAATATTTTTAAAATTTTGATAAAGTTTTAAGCTATTTTTTCATATTAATTAGTTTGTAAAGGATTGTTATTATGACTATTATTGTTATTATTATTATTTTTTTCCCTCTCTCTTTCCTTCCACCGAGCAAACCTTTTCAAGGCGCATGTGGGCTTGAACCAGGCCTCAGCCACCACAGCACGTCTGGAACGTCAACATCAAAAGAACTTCTCGTGAATATTTAATGAGACGGATGGCCTGGCAGCAGTGACGTTTGCTACTAGCGCCTGTCAGTCCGCTTGACGGCGAAATGACAGCAAAAGCTGCCTTGTTCTAGTTAATTGTAGCAATCTTTTCAAACAAGCTTCTCTTTCGTGTTCGCAGGCTGGTCGTTCTGTGCTACCTCACTCGCTCCACCATGCAACTCAATGCCTCGCCATTTGCAAACTTCAAGATGAAATCCCAAACGAACCGGAGGGAATAGAATGGTGTCAAAGCTTTGAAAAATAAATGTCAACAACAACGAAAAAACAACAACAGCGACATGTAAAAACTCTTGCTGCAGGACAGGCATTTTGTTTTTTACAGCTCGATATGCCATCTCAACAAGCTTTTGAGGCGTTCGATGAAGGCCCAAAATTTGAAAATATAATAAATAATGGTAGGACATAAAAGAAAAAAAATATAAAGAAAGAGATGAAAAAGCGAGTGATGAGAGGAAGAAGAATAAGAAAAAGAAAAGGAAGAGAAAAGATGAATAAAAGGTTAAAATAGTGAAAAAAGTGGAAAAAACAAAAAAAAAAAAAGATAAAAATGGAGAAAAAGATAAGTGGTCTTAAGCTGTGTGGTGTATGAAGGACAGCGGGCGGTCTGAGACACAAGTGACGTTGCATGCATCCTAATGCCCTCGCAACGATCTCTTTCAAACATGGTCACGTGTCGAAAAAATAAAAAAGACATTAAACAAGAGCCGGCTCGGTGGATTTTGTCTCGAAAGTGCTAGAATCCATGAATATTAAATGTTCAGTTGAATGGAAAGGCATGAAAGTTTCATTGGCATCTTCAACAAGTAAATAACACATGCATGCAGAGTTTATGGCTTGCTTGCAAGCATTGCACTAGATGTCTGTTGACAAATCGGAGGTAGTCAGACGAAGATGCATCATGATTTGGTGGATGTTTGATATTCATGCCACAATCGAACCATGCAAGGCCTCCTTAAACATCGATTCGAAATAAAAAAAGTGATGGATTGCGCATGCGTTAAATTAAAAATCGAGGAGCAGAAGTTTTCATTTGCATGCGATGTCAATACATGCCCTAACTATGCCAAACAAAATGCTTTTTATTGTTATTTGATTTTTTATTGTTTTTATTCAAGTTAACTTTTAAATTTATTTTGTTTTTATATATTTTTAAAATAATTTTTAATATTATATTATTTCATTTTATGGCTCAAAAAGTTGTTTGTGGCGTTGAAGCAAACAGAAACGTGCATGAAAACTGGCGTTTTTATGTCACTTCGTGGGAGGTGAGGGGTGTCTTCAAAAAAAAACTACCTACAAAATCAGCCACGGTTTGAATCATGGCATTTTGAAAACCGTTGTTTATATGATTGTACCTGGAGAAGCACTGTTCATGAGTTTGTGCCTGGAGAACCACTGTACATATGTTTGTGCCTGGAGAACCGCTATTCACATATTGTATCTGGAAAATCAGTATTAAAATGTCTGTATCTGTTTATATATTTGTGCAATACCACCAAATCGAAACACTTGAAGTACTACACCTGGTAGACAAACAAATAAGTGGTTTGCGGGGATGTTAGAGTGGCAGGCGGTGCGTCGTCCATTAGCTTATTGCCACGCCACTGCAAGCAAGAAAATATTCGCAAAAAAGACAGTTGTTGATGGCTGTTATCAGAAGGAACGAAAATTTACATGGGCCCTTCAATGCCTCAAGAATTTCTTCCAATGGTCTTCGCTCGCATTGGCACGCTAAAAAGGGATTTGAAGAACTTTTCTGGGGTCTTCTAGTTGATGGAATTAAATCATTTACTTTGCCTTATTGTTCTTTTTTAAACAAAATTATTTTCCATTTTGTGAGTTTTTTATCTCACAAAAATATTTTTTTTCAAGAATGGAGTCCAAGTGGTTGGAAGGTTAATTTTTCAGGAAAAGAAATTGTTTGGAAAGTTAAAAAAATCATTTTCAAAAAAACGCTGTATTGTTAAATGAAAAAAATTACAAAAAACTACACAACTTTTTTTAAATTTCCCAAATGCTCAAAAATAATAAACAAAATAACTTCCAATTTGAGGGAGGCCCACTTAAAGAATAAGGATAGTTTTGAAGCGTGTAAACGAGAGCAAGGAAATTCTGGCGGGTTTGAGGCTATAAAGCTCCAAAAGAGAGTATAAGCAACAATATTCGATATAAGAATCAAAAACACAAAGAGCGAAGAATTAGAGGCAAGTGAAAATTTTTGATAAAAGAAATTGAGAAATTGGCTTTTGAGCGAAAAAGGTTGATCGACAAGGAGAGTTGAAAGTTTATTCAAAATAATCGAAAGTATGAAATTTTCTCTTAATTCTAAAAAGAAATTTCAACCAGAAAACTGTTCCTATTCACAAAAAAGACTTTTAGGCCCACAATTATTGTTAAACACTTCGATTGCTTTTAAAAGTGGTTATAATTTGCTTAACGTTTTCAAGATCTAATTTAAAACGAAGGGAGGTATAAAGTGGAGTAATATAATAATGAAAAGTAATGAGCACTTAATCTGTGACATAAAGTCATACGTGCTTAGGCCAAGTAACACAGATGACTCAAAGATAATTTTTGAATTTGAATACAAAAAATAAAAATTATGGAAAATTTATTAAATAAATTAATGAAAAAATGAATTAAAAGCAAAGGTTTTTCAAAAAAAATTTTTTGTATAAAACGAAGTTTAAAAAGATAATTTCAAAATTAGTTGAAAATCCAATTAGGAAAAAAATAAGTGTAAATAAATTATTTTCTGGAAAACTAACCAAAAGTTAATGAATAAATTGTGTGGAGAGTAGTAAGAAAACTCAATTTTTAGCCAAATTGAAAAAAAAAAATTTGAAAAATTATTTTTGTATACAATCAAAAATTATGCAAAAAGATTAATCCTTATGATCTTAACTATTTTATGATATGATATCAGTGTACAAAATTTTTTTTGAAGCGTCTCTTTCTTAACCATCAAAAACTCAAAAAATATTACGTAAAAGACGGATGCAACATTTTCGGATTCTTTTTGATAATTGATCGTCCTTTCCAGGAGGCTGAGCTGTTGTAGAGAGGCAAACTTGCGAATTGAAGCAAGAAATCCATCAAAACGACATACCACTTTGAAGAAAGTTTTTCTACTTTGAAAGTAAAAACTTGAAAATAATAGTCTTTTAACGAAAAACATTTTAAAGTTCAAAATAAAATTTTCATTAAAAATTTTATTTACGAAAAAAATAGGTATTAAAAAAAATTAAATAATATTCACATCCAGTAACATCACGAGAAATGCAAAAACTAAAACTAGATATTTTGGCGAAGGGTTTTCGGGTCATTAATTTTAAGTTAGCATTTTTAATAACACGGAACAAGCCTGTGACGGCAGTGAAATGACGCCATAACCCACAATGGCTCTGTTCGAACTGGTCCTACAGGAGAGGAAGAAAAACGGGAAAAGATGGCGAGGGAAGAGGAAAAGAAGAAAAAGAAAAAGAAAAGAAGAAGAGAAGAGGGTGAGTAAAAAGGTCGGAAGAAGAGGAGAAGAAGAAGGGAAGAGGATGAGTAAAAAGGTCGGAAGAAGAGATGGAAGTGAATGAGGAGAGTGAGATGGAACTCCTTTGACGGGTGCTTTGAAATAACATTGAAACTAATTAAAAATGAATGAAAGGTTCCCGTCAAAAACGCTAAAACTTTTTGATTTATGTTTCAATAAGGATTTTCAAATTGAAATTCTCGTTAAAATTGACAGAGTCTTTCAAATGGCTCAAAATATAGGTTAGATGCGTCAATACATAACAATTTTATGCAAAATGCGTTATAAAAAATATTTTAAAAAATCAACGGCGATGTGTCAATGATGATGAAGGCATTCATAAGGAGGTTGTTAACAGGTGCCCTGCTGGTGAAATGTTTTTAGCCCGAGGAACTTGATGGCTTCATAAGTGGTTGCAGGAAGTGCAGAAAAGACAACATGGAACGAGTCGCCTTCTTTGCAGAGCTGAAAAAAAGATTAAAAAAGAATAAAAAAATGAATATAAAAAAAAAGAAGATTAAAAATGGAAATACTGAAAGAAAAAAGTTTGAAAATGATAGCAAACGAATAAGACATAAGAGATGAAAGAGTGCAATGAATTCCTTGCGAGGCCATTGGTGGGAATTGAGGTGATAAAGAGAGGCTCTGCATGCTGTAATGGCTGTGTAATGGAAAAGGATGCAACTGTAGAGAGGAGTTAAGTGGAAGGAGGAAGTTGATCGGACAGAATAGAAAAAAAAATCAGAAAGAGTTTTTATGGCAATGAAAACTGATTAAAATAGAAGCGCTTGAAAGCGGTGGCACTGGAGTGGAAGGAATTGAAAAGTTTATGGCACGAGTAATTGGCGCAACTATTATCGCAAAAACACAAAAATGATCAGAAAAGTTCACTTTGGTGATAAAATCAATTAAAATGTCAAAAATAACTTGTCGAACTTTTTAGACTTAACTTTTTTCACTCAGAAATATAATTCTTTACAATAAAGATTTATTTTAATTTTATGAATGATTTTCCAAAAGGAAAATAATGTATATATTTTTCTTAAGTAAATATTATTTTTATTTTTATGAAAAACAATGAGTTTTTATTTTGACGAAAAAAAAAACTTTAAAAAAACAGTTTTTTGCATTTGTTGAAAAAAGTATTAGGAAACGGATGAATGTTTAGTTCAATTTGCTAATGAAAGAGTCATAAAGCACGAGAACCCAAGCACTTCATCTCAAACTTCTCACGTGCCCCAAGGCTGGCATGCTGTCCGAAAGGAAGAAAAAAAAAACAGATGAAACAGAGGAGAAAAATGAGTAAGAAGAGAAAAAAGGGAAAAAAGAGAGAGATAGAAAAAAAAAAGAAGAGGAGGAGGAAG
>OX387251.1:5413883-5426383 GCA_947562095.1 Branchellion lobata | reverse complement strand
AACCTCCTCCAACCTCTCCATGTTTTCCAACCTTCCATGCCTTTTTTCCATTTCTTTCATTTCTCTCCAACCTCTTCAATCTCTCTTTCTTTTTCAATATCCTTACAATGCCCTCCATCCTCCTTTTTTTTCTTCCAGTCTTCTTCATTTTTCTCCATTCTCCTTCAATCTACTCCATCTTCTCCCACCCCACTCCATCCTCTTCCACCCCTCTCCATCCTCCTCCAGCCTACTTCATCCTTTTTTTTTCATCTTTTTCCATCATTTTCCATCCTCCTCCATCCTACTCTATTCTTCTCTATTTTTTACAATCTTCCTCCATCCTTTTCCATCTTTCTCTATCCTTCCCTATTCTTCTCTATTTTTTTCTTTTTTTTTCTCCAGAGTCCACCAATTTCTTCCAATCTCCTCCAATCTCTTCCAAGCTCCTCCAATTTCTTCCAATCTCCTCCAACCTCCTCTTCCAATCTCCTCCAATCCTCTCCAATCTCTTCCAATCTCCTCCAATCCTCTCCAATCTCTTCCAATCTCCTCCAATCTCCACTAATCTCTTCTATCCCATTCCATTCTACTCAATCCATTTCAATTGTTTTCCTTCTTTCTCCATCCACTTTCTTCAACCTCATCCAATTTTCTTCAATTTTTCCCTTCCCTCTCCATCCTCTTCCATCAAGCTTATCCAGTTTTTTTCAATTTCTTCCATCCTTCTCCAACCTCCTTCAATCTCCAACTTTTTTCAGTAGTTTCCATCTTTTTCCAATCTCTTCCATCTTTTTCTAATTATCCCTTCTGTGTCCAAGTTTTTCAACTTGATCTTGGAACTCCAAAGTGGTTCAGTCGAATGAACTATTTCTTCTCTCATGTATTCTTGCCAATTGAAGGAATACAACTGTAATATCATCTTTTAAAACGAATTCACGTTTGAAAGCCTTCTGTTACAATTAAAAAGTAATTGAATCCGTTACATTAAGTAGAAATCGTTCACAACATGGCCTTTTTCGAGCTTCGTCGTGTAAACACAATCTAAACTCCTCGCTGCAGGATACAATAGAATAAGACATATCTTCAACTACATTTCAGTACGTTATAACGCATATTGATAAGTTTGAATGTTTCTAACTGCACTTATATACCTTAAAATGCATTGAAGTTAGTTGCCTTGAACTGATACAATCCTTTGAACAACTTTTGAAACATAACAATACGTATAATAACTTTGAAAAGTTAAAAACGTTATAAAACTCTGTAAACCTCACATTACGTTGAAAAACCTCAAAAATGTCACAACTCGTCGCATCAACTCGAGGCACCCTTCATGCAATCCCTTCGAATAGATAAAATCACAATGCAATGCCGAGCGGTCCTAAACCCAGTAATCATCAAAACCACGCGAGTGTTGAAAGTTGTAGCGCTTAATTTGGCGAAGAAGGTATGTGGAAGGAAGAAGTGGGCAGGAAGGGGAAAAGTTGAAGGACCTGCGAAGGAGGAGGTACTGCTTTCAAACAAATGACACTCAAACAACCGACTTCGAGTCCAAAGGTTGCGACAACACTGCATCAGTTGCGACAACACTGCATCAGTTGCGACCACACTGCATCAGTTGCGACCACACTGCATCAGTTGCGACAACACTGCATCAGTTGCGACAACACTGCATCAGTTGCGACAACACTGCAACAGTTGCGACAACACTGCATCAGTTGCGACCACACTGCATCAGTTGCGACAACACTGCATCAGTTGCGACAACACTGCATCAGTTGCAACAACACTGCATCAGTTGCGACAACATTCTTGGAGCCATTTGTGGCTGGATCAACATTAATGCATGCACACAAAATCTTTTCCATTTTTTATGCATTTATCTATAATAAATGCCATTCTTCATGATTTTCTGAAGTAATCAACAGCCATTTGAAATAATTAGTTTTGCAAAGACGAAAAACTGTGATATAATGAAAAATTAAGAAAAGATCATAAAAAATTTAGCATGAGTCAAAAGTAAATTTAATAAAAATGGGAGTGAAAATCCGAGTTGCAATGGAAGGAGTTTTGGGAGTCGTTGATTGCTTGGGCTGCCCCGTGGCGTCTCTAACTGCGTCGACTGCTCATGGTTTTGCGAGGTTTTGAAACTTTTCAATGTTACATTCAATTAACAAGTTTTTGAAATAAAAAATCTTTTAAGTTTCAATTTTTTTTTTCAAATTTTTTTTAATTCATTCACACTTGAACTGTGCTTAATTTTCTTTAATCACTCGAAAAATCAATTCTCTTATTGTGAAAATAAAATGTTAAATTAAATTTAATAAATTTGAAGTTAACTATAAGAAAACTTTAAAACATGAAACTCACGAAATACCTATAGAAAAACACAATTTTGTATTAGATGTTTCATAAAAATCTTTCCAAGTGTTGTACAGCGTTGCTGCGTGGTGTTTATCTTTTAATTAATCATGCAACTCCAATCTCGCTTTCTCATCAGCTCCAATGTGATTTTTATGATTTTATTGCAGAAAAATAAGTCAACTCAGACACAAAGTAAACGAAACAACATCAAAAAACTAACTAAAAGACAATGTTTAATTGGAGAATTGTTGACAGCAACAACATCACAGGTATCAACAAATCATGCAACAACAACACCATCACCTTCCCTGAAACAACAACACCATCAACTCAAACAATAAATCAATGACAACAACAACAACAACAACAAAAACAACAATAGAGTCAAAATATCGACACAAAAATATAAGAAAATTATACACAGTGCCAACACCAACAACGCCACCACCAATAATAAAATTAAAAAAAAACAACAACAATAACAACAGATAAAACAACGAAAATGTATTCTATTATGCTTCTTCTTCTCTTCTTGGCCTTCCACCCACAAAGAAGCCCCGCAAACAAGCACCACAACAGCCAAAACAGCAATGATCGAAACAACCACTTTGTTTACCGCCTCTCTGGTTTGTGTCCTGGAAGGAGCGATAAGGGGAAAGTTGATATTGATGTTGGTGTTGATGTTGATTCAGGTGATGATGTTGGTGTTGATGTTGATTCAGGTGATGATGTTGGTGTTGATGTTGATTCAGGTGATGATGTCGGTGTTGATGTTGATTCTGGTGATGATGTCGGTGTTAAAAACGTGAATTCTGCTGACGATCACCCCGCCCCCCTGCAACAACCTCATCTGCGGTTGGTTGCACGTGGTCTTTACAACAATACTAGTAACACCAACAACAAAACTTTCAACACCAACAATAACACGATCAACAAAAACAAAACCAAAAACAACAACAATAACAACAACAGTAGTAACAGCAGCGTCAGAAAAAACGTTATGAGCGATAAGTATATTGTAAATACCAACAAATACATAGCTAAAAACAAAACTACTAACGGTAGCTCTATAAACAAAAACATTACCAGTGTTACTGATTTTGAAGTTGATAGTGATGTCACTACTGATGAAGGTTCCATCCACAGCAAAACAACCAGCAATAACTCCATCAACGATATTGACCTTACTAGTAGCAATAAAAACAACAACAACAACAAAAACAACAACAACAACAACAACAACAATAACAACAACAACAACAAAAACAACGACAACAACAGTAACAATAACAAGAAACACAATTTCCATCATAGAAACAGCAAAAACCGCTACAACAAAAAAAACAAAAAGTTAAATAGTGATATTAAGTTAAATCATAATCACCTTGATAGTAATAATAATACTGATGGCACTGGCACCACTAGCAACAACAACATCAAATACAACACCACAACATACAACAAAAACATCGAATACAACACAGAAACATACAACAACAACATCAAATACAACACCACAACATACAACAACAACATCAAATACAACTCCACTAGATGCAACAATGAAAACACCATCATGCCAACATACAACAAAACCAGTCAACAAACGACCACAAAAAAGCTCCAAAAATCCACTGAAATGTCAAAGACAACAAGGGCAACAGCTCCCAAGAGAATGGTTTTTCACCCTCCCAACCCTCCATCACCCAGCACTACGTTGCCCCTCCCACCTCCCATCCCTCTGCCCACGCCTCTGCCTATGCCTCTACCATCCAGCCCTTTTTTCCCCAGCGACTCTTCCCATGCACCTCCCAGCACCCTTGCTCAGCCAGGCGGAAGCATCAACCAATCTCCCCTCCACAGTAGTCACACAGGATTAAACCAACAGCAAAGTCCACTACTCATGTATATTAACACTAAATATAACAACAATAGCAAGAGCAACAACAGCAACAAAAACATCAACAATGACAAAAAAATAAACAAAAATAACAAAAACAAAAACAGCATTAACAGCAATTTCTTCAACAACAAAAACCATAGTAACAGCAACAACAACACCAATAGCAACAACAACAGCCACAACAACGCCAACAACAGCAACAACAGCGGCAAAAGCAGCAATGGAGGGACGACACAGCAAGGACACGTGGTGAAGAGCAGGAGTGCTACCAGCTGCAACCAGACACACGCAAAATGTGAGGGGCGTAGGAATATCCCATATATGTATCAGTATACATTATACAATAATGTGATTGTGGGTCTCACCCCGGCGTGTTGCTGTTTACTGTTGTATGTTGTATTGTAGTACACTGATTGTATTGTATTGTACTATATTTGTTGTTGTTGTATTTCAATGTGCTGAAATCTATCCAACTGTCCTTCCTTACATTAAAGTGTGTTTTGATGTACTTAATTTACCGTTCCACATTAGATAGTACTGTTGTCTATTGGCATATGCTGTTGAGCATTGTGATCTGCTTCTGTTTATTGTACTGTTATGCAATCGTTGTGGCAGAATGCAGTATGATGCGGTTCTACCTATCAGACTGTTGATTATTTATGGTAAACTGTTGTTTGCTGTATGGTACTGTTGTTTGTTGTATAGTACTGTTGTTAGCTGCATGGTACTGTTGGTTGTTGCATGGTACTGTTGTTAGCTGCATGGTACTGTTGTTTGTTGTATAGTACTGTTGTTAGCTGCATGGTACTGTTGGTTGTTGCATGGTACTGTTGTTTGTTGCATGGTACTGTTGTTTGTTGTATAGTACTGTTGTTAGCTGCATGGTACTGTTGGTTGTTGCATGGTACTGTTGTTTGTTGCATGGTACTGTTGTTTGTTGTATAGTACTGTTGTTTGTTGTATTGAGATTTTGTTTGTTGTATTAGGATGTTGTTTGTTGTGTGGTATTGTTGGTTGTGGCATTGTAATGTTGTTCCGCCTTTTTTTTAATTTTTCGTCCTATAAAATAGTATGATGCAGTTTTGCCTGTCAGACTGATGATTATTTATGGAAACTACTGTTTTTTGTATTGTATTATTGTTTTTTGCATGGTTATGTTGTTTTTTGTACTGATTTTTGTTGTATTGTACTGTTTTTGTTGTATTGTACTGTTGTTTGGTGCATGGTATTGTTGTTTGTGGCATGGTTTTGTTGTTTGTTGCATGGCTTTGTTGTTTGTTGTATGGTACTGTTGTTTGTTGCATGGTATTGTTGTTTGTGGCATGGTTTTGTTGTTTGTTGCATGGCTTTGTTGTTTGTTGTATGGTACTGCTGTTTGTTGCATGGTATTGTTGTTTGTAAAATTGTACTGTTGTTTGTTGTACTGTTATTTTTTTATGTACTGTTGTTTGTTGTATGGTACTGTTGTTCGGTGTATTGTACTGTTGTTTTTCATACTTTTGTTTTTTTGTATGGTACTTTTGTTTGTTGTATTGTACTGTTGTTCGTTGTATTGTGTTATTGTTTTTTGTATTGTACTGTTGTTAGTTGTATTGTACTAGTGTTTGTTGCTTTGTTTTGTTGTTTGTTGCATTGTATTGTTGTTTGTTGTATTGTACTATTGTTTGTTGTATTGTAATATTGATTTTTTCATGGTGTTGTTGTTTGTTGCATTGTGTTGTTGTTTGTTGTATGGTACTGTTGTTTGTTGTAATGTAGTGCTGTTTGTTGTATGGTACTGTTGTTTGTTGTATGGTACTGTTGTTTGTTGTATTGTTCTGTTGTTTGTTGTATTGGGTTATTGTTTGTTATATTGTACTGCTGTTTGTTGTATTGTACTGTTGTTTGTTGCTTTGTATTGTTGTTTGTTATATTGTACTATTGTTTGTTGCATTGTACTAGTGTTTGTTGCTTTGTTTTGTTGTTTGTTGCATGGTACTGTTGTTTGTTGCATGGCATTGTTTTTTGTTGTATTGTATTGTTGTTTTTTGTATTGTACTGTTGTTTGTTGTATTGTTTTGTTGTTTGTTGCATGGTACTGTTGTTTGTTGCATGGTACTGTTGGTTGTTGTATTGTACTGTTGTTTGTTGCATGGTACTGTTGCTTGTTGTATTGTATTGTTGTTTGTTGCATGGTACTGTTGGTTGTTGTATTGTTCTGTTGTTTGTTTTATTGTACTGTTGTTTGTTGTAATTTACTATTGTTTGTTGTAATTTTCTATTGTTTGTTGCATGGTATTGTTTTTTGTTGCTTGGTACTGTTGTTTGTTATATTGGGATATTTTTTGTTGTATTGGGATATTGTTTGTTGTATCCTACTGTCGTTTTTTGTGTTAGGACATTGCTTGTTGTGTGGTATTGTTGGTTGTGGCATTGTACTGTTCCATCTTTTTTGTATTTTTTCTTCTATACCACCACATACCGTATTTCACTATTACACATGTTTTTTACTGTTATTGTTTGTTTCATAGCATCCTAACTTGTGTTTTATGATTATATGTTTCATTGTGCTCTTGTAAATATATTTTCAGGCACGTGTAAAATTGCACCAGTATGCATCCTTTTGCACTGGTGTCTGTTGCATGTCTTTTAATGTATTTTGTTGTAAACTTGTATCATAAATAAATTTATGTGTTGATTTCACTGTTGAGAAGCGTTGGAGTGTGGGCAGTTTTAAAGATTTTGTTTAACTTTTTCTCCACTTCTTTTGAGTATGTTTTAAATTTTTGTGGCTTTTTTTAATAATGCTGAGTTTTTTAAATAGTTTTTTTATTTTTTGAGATAAATTTTATTTTTTTTTATCAGTTTTTGAAAATCATTTGCGAGTTCAAGGAGTTTTCAGCCATTTTTTTCACAATTTTTTATTTGAATAATGCATTGAATCACGAGCGGAATAGAGTTAAACCTGTTTGCAACAGCGCGGAGTTCCAGTGCTTCGAAATCCTTTAGAAAAACAAAAATACGATAAAACAAAAGATTTTTTCATTTCTCAACGGACACCTCACTCATGTTCGTTTTCTTGGAAACGAACAAAATGAGTCTAAAAATCAAAAGTTTGTTTCATAAATTCGTGAGCTTCGAACCGATTGTGACGTCACTAACACCAGAAAAAATAATTACAACTACATTATAAAATCTTCCTTCTTTAAATAAACAGAATTTTCTGGCAATGAGCTGACATTATCAAAACAATACTTAAACAATTGATTTTCGTTATGAAAAAACACATTTTTGTCGCAATCTTTTCTTTAAAGAGCTTTTTCCGGAACTAATTCAAGTTTTTTGCATTTTGATACCAAATTTTTTTTCTCCCGTCACAGTGCTTACCCATCATCTTTCCATTTTCTGAGTTTTCCATCGAAATCGTTTTCAAAAAATATTATCGGTGATTTTTAAATTTTTTTTCATTTTCCACTGAAACATTAGTTTTAAATAATTATTTTTAATAACTTAGTATATTTGTTCACTTCTTGCATTTTCATCTTTTTCCAAGCTCTCAACCTTCATATATTTTCATTTATTCAATGTTTCCGGGAACAAGTGACGAAAAAGTTTGATTTGTCGAATAGTTACTCCTCGTCATAAGTGTGTGTTCACACGTTTTTGTTTTTGAATTTTTGAAATTTTTTTATTCAAATGTTGATGGAAAAACTGTCTTCAATTCTCAAAAACTATTTTAGATTCCTTTCTAGTTTCATCGAATTTTTAGTTATGGCACCGAACTGAAAAAAAGTTTTGCCAAAAAAAATTTTTTTTAATTAAAAAAGGTTTAAAAATATTTTGAGGGAGAGAATTGTAAGGAATTGAAGCTGATCAGCATCCTCATTCATGATTCAGTCGGCATTAGCATTTAAAAAAAAAAAATCCGATATTTTGAAAAAAAACAGCAAACCATTATTCAATTCCCTGCAAAATAACTCAGAGTCATTTCAATGGAACGCTTTAAAAATTTTATTTTTATTTTCATCAAAAAACCACGTGATTCTGATTTTTTAGCAGTTAATGAAATCATAGATGGTTTAACAGAGTCACCAACCGCCATCGAGTGAATTGCAAGACAATGCATCTTCATAATTCAATTTACTTCGAAAAATTGGTTTTCGAAAAATTAGATCTGAGTTTTTTGGGATGTTATGTTGTCTATATTTCAAAAAATATTAAAAAATAATTCTAAATGTTAATTTCAATTCACGAAAAGTAAAAACTCAGTGAAAAACCATTAAAAATCTAACAAAAAAATAATAAATTATTTAAAAAAATAAAATCAAAAAAAAAAAAAGTAAATTTAACTAAAAATTAAATCCATTAACAAAAAATCTAACAAAAATATTTAATGAAGAGAGTAAACGTGAGTACGACTGCAGCTGCGACGAATGACGACCCCACAGACAAGCGGTCGAGCAGCATGGACGACGGAGCAGGCTCACAAGGCATTGTGGCGTTGACATTCGAAGGGGACCACTCCCTGCTGCTGCTCAAGCACAAACTCTATGGCCTCTTTGACATCTCACTCAAGGTGTGGTGGTGGTGGTTGTTGTTGTGTGGTGGTTGTTGTGTGGTTGTTGTTGTGTGGTAGTTGTTGCGTGGTTGTTGTTATGTGGTTGTTGTTGTGTGGTGGTTGTTGTGTGGTTGTTGTTGTGTGGTGGTTGTTGTGTGGTTGCTGTGTGGTGGTTGTTGTTGTTTGTTGGTTTTTGTGTGGTCGTTGTGGGGTTGTTATTACTTGGTGGTTGTGGTTTTTGTAGGGCTGTTGTTGTGTGGTTGTGGTTGTTGTGGGGCTGTTGTGTTGTTTTTTATGCGTTGGTTGTTGTGTGGTGGTTGTTGTGTGGTTGCTGTTGTGTGGTAGTTGTTGTTTAGTGGTTTTGTTGTTGTTGTTTTTGTTGTTTGGTGGTTTTTGTGTGGTGGTTGTGTGGTTGTTGTTGTTGTGTGGTGGTTGTTGCGTGGTGGTTGTTGTTGTGCGGTGGTCGTTGCGTGGTGGTTGTTGTTGTGGTTGTTGTGTGGTGGTTGTTGTGTGGTGGCTGTGTGGGGGTTGTTGTAAAGTGGCTAATCTAATGGTTTGTTGTGGTTTTTGAATGACAGTTGTGTTGTATTTGTGGTAAACATAGTGTGTTGTGTGGATTTGAATTATACTGTGTTGTTGTTTGGTGATTTGTTGTTTAGTTGTCGAAATGTTGGTGATATGGTTGTTGTTGTGATAGCGTGTATTTTTTGACTGTTGTTGTTTGATTGAAATGATTTGATGTTGTCTTGATAATGTAGTTGTGGTGGTGTGGCTGGGATGGTGTGGTTGTGATAGTGTGGTTTTGATAGTGTGGCTGGGACGGTGTGGCTGGGATGGTGTTGTTGTGATAGTGTAGTTGTGATGGTGTGGTTGTGATAGTGTGGCTGGGATAGTGTGGTTGTGATATTTTGGTTGTGATGGTGTGGTAGTGCTGGTGTGGTTATGCTGATGTGGCTGTGCTGGTGTGGTTGTGATGGTGTGGTTGTGATGGTGTGGTTGTGATAGTGTAGTTGTGATAGTGTGGTTTTGATAGTGTGGTTGTGATAGTGTGGTTGTGATGATGTGGTTGTGATGGTGTGGTTGTGATAGTGTGGTTGTGATATTGTGGTTGTGATCGTGTGGTTTTGATAGTGTGGTTGTGATGGTGTGGTTGTGCTGGTGTGGTTGTGATGGTGTGGTTGTGATGGTGTGGTTGTGATGGTGTGGTTGTGGTGGTGTGGTTGTAAAAGTAGGACAGCTGCGATGTATTAATCTAGCATAATGCAATATGAGTAATAAATTTATGCATAAATATTTTTATGTTGAACAAAGAGTATACGTCAAGTAAATGTGGCACGCCTTCGTGACAATCACTTTGTAACGTTGATAGGCATTGCGAAAGCTAGATATTTCAACAACGATTTCGAATACTCCTCTCCTCCTCTGTTCCCCCTGCTCCTCTCCTTCATTTCCCCTACCTTTTGTTTCATTTTAAAATTGTCAAACAACTACCAGGAATTATGTAAGTTTGCTAAATGTTCTGTTGACCTCAAGAGTCTTTAAGTATTTGAAATCTTTCGAAGTTGAAAACGAACAAAGGTTTTCGAGCGTCTGAAGAATTGGAATAAATTTTGATGAATTTTTCATACTTTACAACCATTGACCTTCTCCAACGGAGTTCATGTTTTCCATCCTTCACAAATTATTTTAAGAATCACAACTTCTGAGCAGCTTTTCGTGTTCTTTTTTCATTTCAAGAACAAGTTTAAAAATTTTTTTTTACTCGCAACGATTTTGCCGACAATATCTGCATTCTGTAGTCAAGGCATGACAAAGTATTCTCCACTACATTTCCTGCTATCAATTTTCAAACAACGCCAGTTCCAGCTCCATTTTTCATTTTCTCAAACCATATTTCAAGCAGGATGGAATAATTTTTCCTTTTTGTATCTCACTTGCCAATTGAGCAGTAACTTTTCACTGCTGTGGCGCCATCTGCAAGGCGACCTTTGAAAGTTAGTTGGTTAAATCAGTTGTTTTAGCCTAAATATCTTTAAAAATAAATATTTTATTTACTATTCAATTATAAGTTTCAACTTTATTTACGTTTTTTCTTTTTATTTTTCATCAAAATAGTTGCTTTAGACCGTCTTTCTTCGAGACGGTGTGAGTTTAGTTTTAAAATTTATTTATCAGTTCCATTTTTTGCTACATCAAAGTTAGTAGCGTTCATTTACAGTTTTTTATTTGAATGCTGGATCTATTTCTGTACAATAATCCCGATGTGCTCTTGTCTTTGAAAACCCGATAAGCGATAAATCGTCTTGGAATCGGCAGAAAGCAGAAGAAGTGGCACTACCGAGGAAAAGGAGCAGGTAGGAAGGTCAAGGAAAGGTGCGCCAGACACAATAAAAACCACCATGAACTGATTCTACTTGTCTCAAGACGCCAACAGACTCAGAAGACTGGATCTCTAGTTTAAATTAGGTTTCAGAACGTGACATCACTAAACAATAAGATAGAAAATGTGTTGAAACTAATTCAGAACCACGAAATAGATGTAATGGTCATGGCAGAAAAATGGCATGACCCGAAACCAATCGGCATAAGTAAGCTGCAGAGTCGAGCTCTGGTGGTGTTAGAGAAAGCAAGGCCAAGACTTTCCGAGTCAGTGAACACCCTGCTCATCAACCATGAAGAAGTAGCAGTGGCTTTCAACTCCACGTTTCGGGGAATGTTGTTAAAATTAACTTCAACTGCTCAAAGTGAAAATTGAAATCACCCAGAATCAAAACCTCTTCATTGTATGTGGCCAGAATACCCAAGGTGTTTTCAAATTTCTTGTGAAACAATGAAGAAGCAGCACCTGTGCGATAAACAACCAACCCGATGACTGACTTGGAACTAGAGATTATTCCCACACAGATGTTCAAAACTGACAGTTGAAGTTAACTTAAACAGCATTCCCTGGAACGTAGAGTTGAAAGCCACTACTAACAGTCTACAGTGGTAAGACTGAAGTGATCTGGTTTTCTTCCTAGCGGAATCTGAAAAATGTTTTGAGATATTCTGTACGTGTATTGAGAAGCATAATCCTTCCATCAAAAGCTTTGAGCAACATGAGAATCTTTATGGATAGAGACTTCATGATGTCAACCCAGATATCGAAAAGTATAAAGATGTGTCTTACATTTTTGCTTCAAATAAGATCCATCAAGAGATGTTTGAAAATGGACAATTTGAAGATAGTTGCATCAGCTTAAGTGTTAAGTCGTATTGACCATGGCAAATTGCCTTTAGTCGGCTCACCTAAGGCAGCAACGCAGAGCTTTACTGGCTAGAAACCTATGGAAGATTTAAAGTGAAATATACTCTGCAGATGTACAAATATTTGTCCATGAGGGTCTTGCTTGTTTGACACGTGACCTAGTTCCAGTTGCTAATATGCCGGAAGAACAAAGACTGAGATCGGCTAAGTCAAAGGATGTTGTTCCCAACAAGCACAAGTTAAAATCATTAGGACTAAGAAGGTTCAGCGTCAGCGTACCTAAATTGTGGAACAACCTGCTTAATAGTTCAAAAGTTTTAAAAGTTCAAGGAATCATTCTATCGAACTCTGGTGACCAGCTTGTTCCACAAGTCCTTCAACACAAAAAACAACAAATTTATCTTTCTGAAAAAAGAAGTATATATATTTATTTTCTTCTTTTTTTCTTTTTTAATTCTATTATAAAG
>OX387251.1:5406383-5411383 GCA_947562095.1 Branchellion lobata | reverse complement strand
CAATGAAACCACCACAAACCCACCATGAAGCCACTTCAAACGACTACTAAATCACCATAAAATCACCAAAAAGCCACCAATAAACCACCACAAACCCACCCACCAGCTGCGCACCTTGAGCGCCACAGGCACTCTTTTGTACGGCGGAGGCAGCAACGGCAAGGACTTCTTGGCCTTGGAGCTCTTCGGAGGCTTGCCACTGTACTTCTTCGATGTGGGAGCAGGCCCTCGAATTCTTTCCCCCTCATCTTCCTTCTCCTCCTTCTCTTCTCCCTCTTCCTATTCTTCTTCCCCCCTTTCGCCTCCAATCCCACCCTCCACTGCAACCACCCTTGTTGAAGTTTCCAACCGGGGAGGCAGCCTCAACAATGCATCTCACGAGGCTACACTTCATCCTTCTTCCGCCTTCAGACCCTCTTCAGCCACTCCATCACTATCCTTCTCCGACAGTCTTTGTAACAGACCCTTGAATGATGGACTATGGCATGAGGTTTGTGTATGGCTGAGTGATTGATGGATGCATGGGTGGTTGGTGAGTTAGGTAGATGGATAGATGAATGGGTGGTTGGTGAGTTAGGTAGATGGATAGATGAATGGATGGATGAATGGCTAGATGGTTCACAAGATGTTGGTACGGATGGCTGGAAAGACGGTTTAATGGATGAGTGTGTAGATAGCTTGGTAGTCGGCCAGATAGATAAATGGATGAAAGGCCGAATGGAAAGCTGGGAGAATGAATGAATGAATAAATAAATGGATTAGAAGACAGATGTTTGGTCGTTGTGCAACTTTGAATTCAAAACCCCACGTAAAAAAGTGGAAAACAAATAGGATGACTACTTTATGCTGTGTAACATTAGTTTTGCAATACTAAAGTAAGTTATTACCGCAGAATTGAGAGCACTTTGTGAAAAAATTGAAGAAAAAAGTAAAAAATGAAAAAAATATTTTTCAAAAAAACACGAAAACGACGATTCTCCTTCAGATATTGTCAATTTAAATCAAGTTTAAGCAGTTGGGAAATCCGAAAAATGTTTACATTTAAACGAAAAGTGATTTCAAAGAAACTTCATCTTCATTACGCATACACGAACGAGGGAATGTTGAAGAGTGCAGAGCGGGACTGCTCAATTATCAAATGGCGAAGAAACTCGAAGTTCATTTTTGATGAATGTTTTGTTTCAAAGAAGTAGAGTCAAGATGAATTGCAGCAAAAGATTATTCTTTCTGCCTCTCTGATATATTGGCAACTTTCTATGCCACTGGCTGCAAAGGCCCCTGACGTGAAGCATTTGGAATTGTCATTCAAAAAACGTCCAAAGGCTCTCCGAAAAATCAAATTTTTGAAGGTTCTTTTTTTGTTTCTGTTTCATTTTCTTTGACCTACTTCAGTCATTAATTTTTGTACATTTATTTTCGTTTTTTTCTTTTTTTTGAATAACTTAATCTCTTTTTTGTTTACTTTATAATTATTTATCATTATTATTTTTCTTCAGTTTCTCAACTTATTTATATTTTTTATTGTTAATTATTTATTACTATTATTATTATATTTATTATTATTATTATGATTATTATTATATTTATTATTATTATTATTATTATTATTATTATTATTATTATTATTATTATTATTATTATTATTATTATTATTATTATTATTCTTATTATTATTATTATTATTATTATTATTATTATTATTATTATTATTATTATTATTATTATTTTATTATTATTATTATTATTATTATTATTATTATTATTATTATTATTATTATTATTATTATTATTATTATTATTATTATTATTATTATTATGATTATTATTATGATTATTATGATTATTATTATTATTATTATTATTATTATTATTATTATTATTATTATTATTATTATTATTATTATTATTATTATTATTATTATTATTATTATTATTATTATTATTATTATTATTATTATTATTATTATTATTATTATTATTATTATTATTATTATTATTATTATTATTATTATTATTATTATTATTATTATTATTATTATTATTATTATTATTATTATTATTATTATTATTATTATCATTATTATTATTATTATTATTATTATTATTATTATTATTATTATTATTATTATTATTATTATTGTTATTATTATTATTTTTTTTTTTTTATTTATTTTTTTTTTTTTTATATTTTATTATATATTTTTTTTTTTCATTTATTTGTTTTTTTATTTATTATTCTTTCTACGATTAAGTAATAAGACATCGGTCATTCCACAGCGGAGCAAGCAGGAGTGCTGAGTCCTCCATCGATAATTCAGTGGTCAATGTCTCAAGACCTCATTTCCTCTCTTGGGTATTAATTTCTACTTTTGTTCAAAGTTTTTCTGTTATCATTATTTGTTTGTTGGAGTTTCATTAGTTTTGAAGATTCAATGGTTTTTAAAGATTCAATGGTTTTTGAAGATTCAATGGTTTTTGAAGATTCGATGGTTTTTAAAGATTCAATGGTTTTTGAAGATTCAATGGTTTTTGAAGATTCGATGGTTTTTGGGGATTCAATGGTTTTTGAAGATTCAATGGTTTTTGAAGATTCAATGGTTTTTGAAGATTCAATGGTTTTTGAAGATTCAATGGTTTTTGAAGATTTTAGTTTTAAGGAAACTCCAATGGTTTTTTTGAGTTCAAAGACTCATCAACTCAAAAATGTCTCCGGAGTTATATCGTATCCTAACCAGCTTCACTTCCCTTTCTTGTTTTTATTTACTTCAACTGAACGTTTGATAAAAATGTTTTTATAAAATAATATTCATTTGTAGCTTACAACTAAGATCCACTTGAATTGCCTTTCGACATTTCATTTTTGTGAGCAGCAACTCAAGTCACGAAAGAGTTTCAATTGCTTCTAACATCAAATTCCTGCTCTTTCTCCTTCTTCCTCTTCTTCCTGTTTTCTCTTTTTTACTCTATATTGAACTGGAATTCTGCGATGAAACATGTTTCAGGTTTCGCAAAACCTTGTATGGCCGTTATTTTAATTTTCCTAATTTAACCTTTTTTTAGTAACTATTTGAAATTTAAAGTTTCAAATGTTACTTTTAAATAAGTTAATTCATCTAAGAGTTATAGTTTTTGATGATTGCGAAGATTTTTGAGAAATTGTCGAATCTGCCATTTTCTCGTTTGAAATACAGGCATTGCAGTTGAATCGTCAACCAATGCCTACATGAATACTGTTTGCCAAATTACTCAACAAGAAAGTAAACAAGTGTTGAAAAGCATTGCAAAAACTTGTGGTATATTGACGGACTTGTGAATTGGAGCAATGGCTGACTAAGAAAAAGACATTGCTGTAAAATCGTCAACCAATCGGCTGCAAGAATACCGTTTGCCAACTTAAAAAAAAGTTAGCGAGTGTTGAAAGCATTTCGAGGAATTGTGATATCCAGACAAACTTCCCTGTGAATATGAGGAATGGCTGAAAAAGAAAATAAAAGAAAAGAAGAAATAACTTGAAATAACTCTGCAATAGTTATGTTATGTTGTTTTAAGATATGCTTCAATTCTTAACTTTTGAGACTCATTAATTTGACTTAATAGACAATTCTGCTTTTGAATTTCTTAGAACCTTTTAACTTTCCATTCTTGGTTAAATTTATGAAACATTCTTCAATAGTCATTCAATATAAACTATGACTCAACTAAGTTTTTGAGATTTATAAATTTGATTCTATAGTCAGTTTTTGGTCTCTTGCAACAGACACTTGACAATTCTTATGACATTCAGTTAATGTCGATTTTATTTTTTTTTCTTTCATTTTGATTTTTCACCATGTTTTGTGCCATCTCCAGTGTTTGTCTGGATTTGATTTTGATTCAATAAAGATTAAAATCTAAGAAAATATATATAGTGTGATCCCTTTTAACACTGCAGACTAGTGAAATCCAGAGTGAACCCATAATATTCTACGCCACATAAATAACTATCAGTAATTTCATTCAGCATGCAAATCCCTTTATGAAAAAAAGCGGAGGTTTGAAATTGTTGGGAACAAACCTTCAAAAAGTTTCCATGCGTTAAGACCACCAGTGTGCACAGCAGCAAGAGAGTCGAATTAACACTGCTCCCTCAAACCCCCTCCCCAAACATGAAAACTTCTCAAACTCAGAAGCATCAAACAACCGTTCCCAATTAGCTCGAGTCTGATTTGTTTCTGAATATGCATAAGACTTCAAAGTTTTTCAACGTCTTCAATATTTTAAAGACATTTACTAAAGTTAAGATTTTTCAGGTTTTTATTTTGCTGAAAATCAAAATAATTATTTCTTTGAAAAGTTAAATAAATATGTTTTTAAATATTATAAAGTAACAATTTTTTTAACTCTTTCTTTTTTAAACTTGGGGTGAAGTCATTTAGGACGTCGTGTTTTAATGCAGCTTTTGGGGAAACAATTTTTTCAATGTTGATAAAAGTTATTTTTTTTGAAAGAAAAAATCTGCAAAACGTAAATGGTTTGAAAAAAGCTCTCATTATAAAAGTTGATACACAAAATATGATACATAGTTCCATACGAACACATGAAAGAAACGGCTTTTTTATTGACAAAATTATTAAACCTGGAAGTTTGTATAATAAGATCATACAAAAAAGGTTTTTGGATAAATAAGGCATGCAAATAGAGAATTCTATTTCCGAAACCATATTTGAAATTAAAAACGTTTCAAAGTAATCGTTTCAAGGTTTTTGGAAATATTTCTTTGAAGAAAAAGATGAAATTCAATTTTTTTGCTTACACGATGTCTATCAGGAAATCCATTACGAATTTATAGAAAAGCTTTCTTTATTTTTTAAAATACCCTGCAGGATTAATGAATAGTGTAGTTACAAAAAAGATTTGAGATTAAAAAAATTAAATTTCCATAGATATTCAATCTTTTTCAGATCAGAAACGTTTTTAACATGATTGGAGTGTTTGTGCCTTTTAAGGCGATCAGACGCTCT